>DWNY01001491.1:0-12571 GCA_018250635.1 Telegonus apastus
CCCGAGCGTGCCGGCGCGTGCCGTGTCGTGCCGTGCGAGCGAGCAAGGTTCGCAAATGTAAGCTAGTACCCAGCGGGCGGCCACGAGAGAGCGACGCCGGGAGGCAGGTATGTAGCTAGTAAAGTGACGTGTTCTTGTAAATATTCGCTTTTAGTCTAAAACAATACTTTGTAATGATTATTATCGTAACGCCGACGCGAAGGCCGTAGCTTGTACTGTATTTATTTATTGGTAAATAATCGAGTTTTGTACGTTTGTTATGTAAAGTTATTGAACGGTTTTGTCAGCAGCAACCTAGTGATCTGGATTGTGCTATGCTTCGATATAATTTGTCTATGAACGGTTTTTTTGGTTTTTATAATTATTTCGCCCATATAAGATTGCATGTAACTCTGAAAATTTTATACGAATTCATTTCGAATAATTAAATTAGTGTTTGGTTTTTCTTACTCAAATGTCTTGTTATTATTTCAAGTTATTCAAAACTGTAATGTAATCATTAAATATTGAAAGCGTGTTAGCAACATAGCTCTATAGATCATTGCATATCCTATAGTTAAGACAATTTACTGTGATGCATGTGTCTAAAGAATATGAATAGACAAACTAATATACAGTACGCCAGAAAGACAGATAAAAATTAAAATAAATCTTTTTCGTGATAGTTTTCTTGTCGCGTTTTTCGTAATTCTCTCAAATGAGGTGTCTTAACTATAGGGCTAATGTACATGGTCTATTATACTAAAATCATAGTATTATAGGATACTAGGCGGAGCACAAGTTGCAAGGTCTCCCGCGATCGTAACTGTCGACCCGCCGGGAACGCTTCGGGTCCCATTGTTGCTTCTTGAATATATTGTTAAGTGACTGCACTGAGGAAGTTATATTATTGTTATAAACGGACGTGAAGGTTTAGATAATACTGAGCTGTTCAATCACTGAACATCTAATATCACCCACTAACGGATGGCGTTATTGACGCCAGTGTAATTGTTAAATTTTCATGTCCGTTTTTAATAAACATGAAATATGTATTTTATAATCATAAAAATCTTATTAGTCGTACTACCCGATTGTTTAAATTCTGTGGGAACCAGAACGAGCAGGAATATAAGATTAAATTAACCAAATAATATAAAAAAATGTAGACACGGCGGTTACCAAAGTATTTAAACAGTTGGTGCAATGTAACCTCTAGTTATTTTAGTGACATGTTTACCCTGCAGAGTTTATCGAAGCTAGAAATAGTGGCAAAATTGTTACTTCTCAATGTGATATAATCGAATCACACAAAGCTCCGTTCAAACTGACGCGAATCTCGCAACGGGGGCTTAAATCTTCTGTCAGTACGTATTTACGTAATAAATATTTGTGTCAGGTTGAACAGAGTTCAAATGATCGCTGCACAAAATTTTGTAAAAAAAAAACACTTGGTATGTTTCTCGTGCTGCTGCTAAACGGCGATGTGCTCCTCCTTATGCTATTAATATATGCTGTCTCAGAGTGAAAAGAACTCTTACGATGGCAAAGTGAACATTGATGACCACACGTCCTTAATAACATGGGGAAGTCTTGATAATGTAGATTTACTTAGAATGTTTTTGACGTAATGAGAGAAGGCGTACGTTAGTGTTGGCGACACACCAGCCGTTTAGAAGCAACACTAGCGTTACAATGAGATTGTCTCTGTCCGTCGTTCCTTTCTGTATTTTGTTCTTGTATAGTTTATTCTACATTTTGTTCATCATTTTACCTGTTTTTTATGTTTTGAAATGGACACATTTGAGAGTCGCCGTCGGTTTTATTTTGTATATAATAATGATCAGTGTTCTGGAGTTTTGTTATACCCAAAGAGGAATGTGTTCATTTATAAAATTGTCTCTTTTTTATTTTATTTGAGTTTTTATGAATTGAGATTGTAACATAATTATTTATTGGGCCCAGATTTGCATTTCCACTCGATTTCTTTTATTTTTAGTTAACTCTCGTCTGAGCTGGAGTATGTAATTCTACCCTCTAGGCTACTACTGTATCGTACTACCCTCTATTGTAATTATGCTCAAAATGACGTATAACCCGTTTCAAGTGATCGAACGATCGAGTGATGTTTGCATATTATTCTAAAATGAAAATGTCAATAAAGTGGTATTTTAAAAAGCTTCAAGTGTTTTTGTTTATCATTTTAATACTTACCTAAAAATTCACGTTCCATATCTAGATTAAATTTATTGTTTTAAGGTCTATTTTTGAGGTTTAAATGTCTTCTGAAGAAGCAAAGATATAACCATAAACCAATGGTTATTAAATGGTTACCATAAAATAAATAGCATGTAGTTTGTTTATATATACAAAGATAACGATTTTACACAAACACCCCCGGGGAAATCGGTAAACATGCAAATGGCCCTTCGAGCCACATACAGGATATAAACTAAAACTAAACATAAGAATTAATCAACATATTATTTTATTAATATTTTTATTACAAAACATAACACGCCACAACAAATCACGCAACACAACGCTAAAACTTAATTCTTTAGTTAATCTGTTTAACATTTGACATCAATTATATAACATCGTCGACTACTACATAACTTAATCTATTTTTCGCAATTTAGTGATATCAGTGTGCCATTGGACCAAAAATTTGCAAACTGGTGAAATTGTGTATTAAAATGAATCAAAACACGGTGCTTATTATTATGATTTTCATATTTTTATATCCAATGTCTTAGAACTGTAAATTATTAAACATTTTACAATAATTGGTACTGGTTGTATTCTTTTTAATTTATGTATAACACTAATCTAAGATATCAAGAATAAATATGTATAAAGAAACGCGTGTCATTTCCGTGCCCATGAAAATAAATAACTACATGTAACAGATTTAAAATTTACATAAACTAAATAAAGAAATATATTTACAAAAGCCCGCACTAAAACAAGCTAACCTTAGCAACCCGGAAAGGCTCTTTGGTAACATTTCTTTACGCCTCCTTACATATGATTATACATACAATCTAACATTAATATGTATAGATCTGTGTGATATAGCTGAATAGTTCTTTGTTATAACATCATTACATTATAGTATAATATAGCTACAACTATTAATACATATTGATGGGATGTTATCAATTCATGTATATAATGTGCAAGCTTAACGCCATCTAGTGTTTCATAATGGAACTGGTTTATTTCGATAGATTAATCATTTCCACTAGATTACTCGCTACATTTTTCAAATTGTTATATCACAATAACTATAAATTAGAACGAAAATGATTGATATTAATTGAGGTTATTTATCAATATTTTCAATACATTAATCAGAAAATAAGTACTCAGCCCATCTATGTGGCCGCTGCGGCCGATGAGAAAAATTAACTTAAATCCTAATTAGAAAAAACGTTCCATTCAATTTGAAGTCAATCGCTACTAACCGCATCCGCGTTACTGCCCCTGAAGAGTATTTCAATTTCAAAGTAGAATCTCATATCTTTTGAAGCAGAACTCAGCAAGCACTAAATCACATAAGGCAGAAATAGGTGTGACTGTGATGCTGCCGTAATCGAAACACAGAGTTCTAACCTTTAAAATTACATTAATGATGTTCATAATCTGTAGGGGATCGGCAGCGACACCGGTTTCGGTTCTACCTCTTGTTTCTCTTCCTGCTCCGGCACGTAGTAATGGAGCTCGTACGCGGGCGACAGCTCCACTGTCACGTTTTCGCAGTTCGGGTCGTAGGGTTGCTCGTGGAGCCGGATGGGTTTGTAGTCGCCCTGGTTACTGTAAGGCCTTCGAAAATACGCCCTCGATAACGCTACGTCCTTTTCATTATAATTGGGACCATGCACGATGCTATTGTTGTACAGAAGTGGAAAGTCGGATTTGAAATGTTTCGCATTCTCGTTGAAGTTAGCGACGAATCTGTCAAGGATGTCCTTTCGGAATTGGGATCCATAATCGTATTCGTCATCCGTTCTCGCGCTATCTTTCACCGTAGTCGTTTTGATCAATTCGCTAATGGTTCCGCCCTGCTCCGGAGGCTGCGTGAACGCGACGTACTCGGCATGTTTGTTAACGTTGCCGTGGGCTTCATTCATGTAGTCCTTGTAATGCTTTATAATATAATTAGCTCTGTTGAATCCCTCGTCGTTAGCAATAACGCCAAAGTTCTCATCCGGCAAAGTGTTCAAAGGAGGTGTCGTCAAATAAGCATTTCGATCATAATTCTTGGTTTGAGGTTCGTGATCGTCTTTCAGTCTAGTCATGTCGGGGCCACTGGTGTAATACACGCCATCAGTCGTATAAGGAGTCGTCGTCAACTTGTGGAAATATATGGGTAAAACATTTTTTGGTGGCTCTGTTAGTGTGAGGGGATTGGCTTTGTGCCGAACATTATTTTGTTTATTTTTCCTCGGTCTAGTGGTGGTTCGAGGAGGAAAATATTGTATGGTGCCTTTTCTTTCAGGCATGTAGCGTGTCATTGGATTTGAATATAAAATGGGTATCGGTGGAGACGTAAACGGTGAGAAAGTTGTATGCAAGGGTGGAGTAAATTTTTTCAAATCAATTTTCGCCATATTTAAATAGTCCTCTATATCATCTTCGTCATTGGTTTCGTAGTAATCAAATAAATTAAACAATTTGGGTGGTTTGACAGTAGTCACTTTGGTTGTTACGGTCGTCAGTTCTTTTTTAGGAAGTAAAGTAGTTTCTGTGTTTTGCGTTGAAGGTGCGGTAGTTGTCAGGGAAGGAACATCTGTTACTTCTGGGTTTGTGGACGGTTCAGGTGTAGCTGGGACGGGGGTGACGATAGTGATGTGTGTAGTGAAGGAAACTTCAGTTGTGGAAACGGTGCTGACAGAAGGATCTTCTGCTTGTGTTGTACTCGTATTCTCTTCTGAACTGCTATTTTCTTCATAATCCGTGTAGAACACATTCCCAAGCGAGTCAATCTTCTTTTTCTTTGACTTTCTCTTTTGCGCTATTTGCTCGAGTCTCACTCTAAGATCGGGCACTTCATTTTTTCTATCCTTCTCAGATATATTGTTCCATTCTGTCTCTGTCTTGTTTTTCAAGACTTGAGTGAAGGGCTTCGTAGAATTTTTAGGCTTAAAGACGATTCCAAGCGAACTGAGACTTTCATTTCTCCAACTATTATCGTCGGGGTCTCTCACGAAAGGTTTAGCTGGTTGAACTTCAATTTTTTTAAGAGGTTTATAGTTTGGATTTACCGGATAAAGAATGGTATTTTTCACTTTATCTGAATTAATAGGTTTTACGCTTAAGTTATCTTCGGGTGCAGGATTAGTAGGTTGCACAACCGTATCATTAAACTGCGATGGACTTATTGTATCTGTGTTTACTGTAGTAGGTGTATCTATTTGTATTTGTTGCTCTTCGTCTCGATGACGCTTTGCATTTTCTTCGTTATCGTTCAGCATTTCTTCTTTTAACAGTTCCTCCTTAATCGCGTCCTCAGCCTGAAAAAAGGTATTATCAATTTTTTATTCAATTATTTATACTCATATAATATGATAAAATAAAGAAATACAATTCACTATACATACCAATTGACCTTGCGATTCCACTCTTATTTCGATTTTATCTTCAGGCGTTTCATCTTGTATCTCTGGCGTCTCCGCGTCAAAAGGTCCTTGCAACATTTCTGTACCATTTGGTTTCAAACCAATTAAGTCTTCTGGTTCTGTTACTCTCGCAGACAAATCTAGGTAGCCAGCCCGTTTTGATGCCACTGTATTTGGAGATTCCGAATTCGATATGAATAGGAATGTTGAAGTCACTGGGGTGGTTGTATCCATTATAGTAATATTTTCTTCTGTTGAAATTAACGGTGTAGTACTTTCAAAGTTACTTTTTGTTGTAAACTTCGGAAATGATAATAGATCAGTTTTCAATTTTTCTAGTGATGGTATGTCTGATGTCATAGTGTCCTGTAGCGAAATACGACCTTGAGCTGTTTCTGATTTAACCATTACTTCTACTCTGTCTGTTGCAGCTTCAATTTCATCAATAATTGCTGATGTAGATATTTCTGTTATGTCCGTAGACATGTCTGTAGAAGTGATTGGCTCATCGGTAGTTGTAATTATACGTTTTCTTTCTATGATGGTATATTTTTTACCCGAAGGTGCTGTAACGCTATCTGTCGAAGTTGACATTTCCGTAGATTCTGATGTTGTTTCAGAAGTAAACACTGGTGTGGTTGTTTCTAATAGTGATGGATTATTTTGTAAAGCCATAGTTTGTGTAAATTCATTTGAAGATTCACTTTCACTTATTGTTGGTGGTAGTTGACTTTGATTTGTTTCCTCTGTGGTTGATATAACATTGTTTGTAGTGATATTTTCATTTTGGCTAATATTTGTTTCTTTAGGGTTATCAGTCATTGTTGTTTCGATGACGGCTAATTTACTTGAGTTTGATGGATTTACGCCAGTAATAGGTTCGAAAGGAATTTGAGAATTATTCTTCCCATCTTCAGTGACATTTTGCGTTACCAATTCATCTGTAAATGTATTTGTTTGATTGTTGTCTTTATTTATATTTCTCTTTATATTTTCTGAACCCAACAATACTGCATTAGCTCCATCTTTGGCATTATTTATTTTTAGGCTGTTAATGTCATTCGGTCGTTTAAAGTCATTTTTTATTTCTACTAAAATACTTTCTTGTTGCAGTAGATCTTCATTAACAACTCTCGGAACGACATTCTCGTGGGGATTCACGCGTCCCGGCACTGGACTGCCGAGGACGGCCAGTACAATTGTTGTAGACACCGCGAAAAACCTGAAACAGATTTGTTACGACATTACTACACGATTACGCCACCGGATCAATTAATAGCGTTTCTAGACATTGTAGTCGTAGTTTCTTACCAGCTTAATATGCGCGACCTAATATAAAATACCGATCGATATTAATATGAATTTCTTGTGTCATTGATATGGTATCGGTTAATGCTTTCGTTTGTTGCCCAACTAACCGTGAGTACCGGAGCAGTGTTTTCGCCGATCACGCACGGTTTTCGCAAAATGATTTGTGGGGGTTACTCGTGATCGATCACGCAGAGGCTGGTATCCTCCGCTCGCGTGTTTCGCCGCCATTAATTAGTTATACGCACCTCTCAAACGACATGGCGTGAAGAACATATAGCTCGACAAATTTACTACTCAAACTGATAGATACGTTCGAGCAACGGACGTGAACCGACGGACAATCGATTATTATTAAACAAACGCAACAGCACCGGTCTATTACCGAACGTTATGTTATTATTATATAAGGTTTGTTATAATGAATATTGTTTGTAAAACATGTCAAATGAAGACGATTGTTAATTTGTTATGCGATTGTGTTTAAATAGTATCTATTGTCGTCGTATAACTACTATATAATTTTAAGTCACGATTAGATCGATATGTGATGCAAATCATACCCTAGGCCGGTCGGTTCTTGTGCCAGTTAATCCCCGTGTTTGGCTAAAAACATTTGTTTGATTTGGTAACAGTTATTACGCATTGTTGAAATTGTTTTTAACACGCAGCTAACCAGGCCTTATTCAACCAAGATCACCCAAATCATTAAACTCATTTACATAGTAATATACTGGCCATTTATTAGTTAATCGAAAAAAATTGACAATTTAATTAGTTTAGGATAAATACAACTTCCACACGAAATCAAAGTCAGGTACCCGTCTGAAAAGGAAGTTAATTGTTATGTACTTACCTGTTACGTTTTCGCAATAATAAAAACATTGTTTACATGTTACGACCTACCCACATCTGAATTAAATTCCAAATTAATTTGATTACCTAAATAGCAGTGCTTCAATTGCTGAAATCGTTTAAATTGTCTTCGATTTCTTGTCGTGTTCATTAAATCCATGTGATTATGAATAAGAAATAACAAAGCAAAGATTTCATATTATAAGCGTTTATATTTTAATAACATACAGTTAATGAAGTAAAAGAAATGTCCATTGTTCGACAGAGCCGAGCGTTTCCATTTCAAGTGTTTCGTGTTCACTTGACTCCCGAAACGTCGATTTACTTCTGAGTTATTCAGAGTTTGTTAAACTACTTATATTATTTATAAACTAAACAAATTAACTAAATAAATTAACTTTATTATATCCATTTTATTTGATACCCCTCTTCAATCAAATGTATTCATTAAATAAATTAACAATAAGTATAACGATCCAATCTTAAAAACGTTAGTTTACAGTAAATTAAGTTGTTTTAATGGTTTGATCGATATACGATTAAACGTTTAATTAACTTCAAAAACAATTATTCATTGTGCTATTAATTGTCGAAATTTTTATTGAACACAAAAATTAAGTAAATTCGTCTACGATTATATGAAAATAAAATATATAAATTGTAAGAAGTACATGATTTTTCATAAAATATTTAAACAACAACTCCCGTTATAAACGTTTTTTGTCCACTTATCCCTACTCTCAATTTTTTTGTTCAAGATTTCACCGTACACTGTGATTAATACCAGGCGCTATTTTCTACATGTATATCGTAATAATAGTAAAAATACGAACATTTGTAACGTCAAACTGATTTTATGTAACTTTTTTTCATGGCAGTAGCAAGCGAACATACATTCCACCTGATGGCAAGTGGCTCCTGCCGCCGATACACACCTGTAATCAACCCCAGATAAGATCAGGGTTCTACGTAAGGTTAACCAGAGATGCATTGCTACCCCTGGGGACTAAATTTGAACAAGTCGGATAAGTACCTATGTCTGCCTTAACATACCCTTCACTCTTTTAAACAGCGCGTAACACTACTCTTATTAAGCAGACATAAGTGTGTCGGCTTGTGTTACTGGAGTCGAACCACAGAGGATTCTACCATATTTAATACTATTTTATATAAGAATGAAGGAACAAATGAGCACCTAGTCGACCTGATGGAAAGTGTTCATTGCCAGAGAGGTCATTGCTAAGGTCTTATAGTTGCCTCATATTAAGTGAACCGGCAACCACACCTTTGAACGAAACGAAGAACTGCTTCATGCTGGAAATAGATGTGGTGGTGGTGGTGGTGTACCACCTTGATCTCATGATGCTCAAAAACCTCTTTCCTCTGGAAAGTCGACTAAAAATGATTCTTATTAGTTCTTACAAATTTACTATACACGTTTACAAAACTACCTATTCTAATGATTTTTTATCTGGAGCTTAGGTATATTATGAAAACAGTCGGTAGTTAACCTAGACCCCTTTACTTCAAAAACTACAATAAGGATAATTGATGCCATTGACGAGATTAATTAGCATAGCGAGTCAGTTGGCTAGGCTATGTTGAGGCCACGGTTATCGGGGATGTGGCAGCACCTGATGCTTAAAACAGCATCAATATGGAAGTACATACCTACCTACTGTTATACGTAGTCTCCAGCTGTGATAGCTTAGAGGACCACATGAACTACTTACCTGCTTTAGTTTCATGAACAAACACCATAGACCACTATAGACCATATTCGACTGGCTAATATAGGACATGGTCACCATAACTAGGAGTAGGACATGATTAGGAGTCATCCTCAGTTCTCGAAACGATGCCCGAGAATGACATAAAATACAAGGAGTTTTTTTATAACTTACTAAGTACATAGAGTTCGATGTACTTAGTAAATTATAGTTAATAAAGTATAGTGTACTTAGTGAATTATACAAGTATCATCAAACTCGAGGGTTATCGAAAGATTATCCTAAATCATCAAAGTCATGAAAAAAATAGGCCCATATTATTCAATATTAACATCTTACAAATCCACTATACAACGTATTGCAGTGATGCAAGCACAAATGATACGAGCCTATTAGTTGTTTTAAATGTACTTGTGAAGTAAACAACCGATACAAATCCGTTAGGCTATCGCACTAGCGACGAACGAGTTTGTTGTGTCTGCGCGCGCGCCGCTATGTAACGCTATGTTAATGCGGTTTTTGCGCGCACACATCGTCCAAGCGTAAATTTCATTCCTTTTCATATTGTTCTAATTTATTTCGATAACTTCGCAAATCGCATGCATAAAACTGCGTAAATTAGTATGTTTAACCGACTTTTCTAATTGCCATTTGTACATATGCAAATTACCATGTATTGAGGGTAGGTACGCGGACAATTTTGACAAAGCACACGATTAATTTAAACCTCAAATAAAATCTAGTAGATACTCTTTTTGATTTTTTTTGTATTTTCGCTAAAGTGTCTGTTTTTAACATTGTTTACTATTATATTGTAATAAATATAACTTCAACGATTAGGTACATACTTATTTTTATTAAAAAATATTTTCTTGAACAAAAGTTCGTTATATTCAAAATTTCAGGAAACTTTTTTACAATTCGCGAAGTATTGTACCGTGTAATTGTCAAAAAAGGTGTCCACTAAGGAAACATACTGGTACACGGCAGCTATTGGCTGCGTAACGCACTAATTCACGTACCTGATAGTGTTGCACAGTGACATCTTCATAGAACAGCTGGTTGCATCACTCTTAACACACGATAGAGCGCGCGCGCGCTCGCACCGGTCGCCGTTTGATTACTGCTTGCCGTTTGCCGATATTGATGATTATCCACTGTCGAACAGCCAACTTCCTCCCATTGAGCAACGATACCGCACGGTAAGGACGTTTGTTCTGCCATTACCTGGATTTCCAGTCTCCATTCTGCAGCTCCGACCTTCACCGCAGTTTCCATTCGGACATCGGACACGGTACCGCCGGTCGTAACGATTATAACATCGATAACATCGAGCCTAGGAACCTATCAATTACTATGCGCGGCCACTAATCGATTGAGTGATCTATATCCTATTTACATTTTCATGTAGGTATGCTGTATAAATACCTACTCTTCGACACGTCACTTCGAAAGTTCAAACATTACAAATTTACATTAAGGTTACAATAGGTATCCTGTTTTAACGCACGTAAGTATGTACATGCGAAAAATTAACAGCCAAAACTATTTTGATCACAGATTTTGACATTTTTATGTTTTTATTATACAAAAAGATCAATATTATCTGAAAAATAAGAAATATTTTTGTTTATTTTGGATTTTACTCAACTCTTTGTCACTGGTACCTAAGTAGAATATTAGCACTAAATGGTTGATGCGGGATTTAGTTCGGGAGCGGCTTGGCCTAGCTGAAGGTAGGTTTTGTTAACATTCTACCCCTACCTGAGAAAATCAGTAAAAACATTGATGCGATGGAGGCATCGCGGATACACTAACGTATCTACATGAACTACCTAGTTATTTTTATTTGGAGGCAAAGCTCGTCTGCTATGACAAATTATAGGTATTATTTCTACCTGCCTGTTTGCCTTTCGCTAGACTACGTAAAAAAATATAAAAAATCTTTGTTTGATGATATAAATGTATAGTTTGTTATATGCCCGTAACGGTCTATTTCGCAAGAGTAATATTAGGTAAGTATAAATTTTATTGCAATAGTCATGTTTATGTTTATCATCAATAATATGAGTATCCGTTGAAGGTTTCCGAGTCCAATATATAAATTCACTACATTTGAATTGCCATTCTACAAACTGATACAAAGGATGTTGCAAGTCGTTAATCACACCGAAATCCTCTCGTAAACCTAACATTGTCCCACTAATGGGCATGGGTCTCCTTTCAATGAGGGGCTTAGTTCATAGTCTACCCCACTGGCTAAATGCGAAGTGGTACTACTAGGTAGATGACTTCATACACCTTTGAGAACTTTATTTTTTAGGGAACTCTCAAGCGTGCAGGACTCCTCCTGATGTTTACGTTTAAATTTAAAACAAATGATAATTATTTTTTATACGCACTTAACATCGAAAAATCAAACATGGCATTTGAACCTCGGATCCTCCGTTTGAGAAACCGCATTTCAACCATTAGGCTATCACTGCTACGAACTTCAAATTTCACCTAAATTACCTTGAAGGAATGAAAAAGGTCTTGGAGGAATTATAATATGCCAAAGTTGAGTGAAACGCTTTGACAACAATCCGTAGCCGTTAATAACACAAGTGTTATTTTACATTTTCCACAGTATGTCATTGAATCTTGGCAATTATTAAAATATTTTAAATTAATACCAAGTATTGTAAAATATTATATAAATAGCGTGTGTTGCATACGGTTGCAAAAGCCATAATTCAAAGAAAAGTGTCGAAAAAGAAATTGTATCATTCCACAGGTAACGATTATTTACCATTTTTCCCGAAACAATACAACGTTGATACAAAATATTAAGATATATAAAACTTCTATTCTTTTCTGATCTTACGATGTACGATCTTATGAGTTATGAATTCATTTCGAGTTTATTTTTATTAAAAATTTGTGAAAGTTTATTTAATAGTGAAGTGCAAAGTTCGATTCGTTTCAAAATCGATTTTTCATTTTCTGACAATAACAGATTTCCAAAGGAAGAAAAATTTAGGCAGCTATGGATAAAGGCTGTTCATAGGCCTAATTGGATGCCATCAAATTTTT
>DWNY01001492.1:0-12568 GCA_018250635.1 Telegonus apastus
ATAAAGCAGAAATAGGTGTGGCCGTGGTGCCGCCAGATATGAACCACAAATGGTTTTCGATTGGTAGGTTTGATTGGATGGTTTTGATTAATTCCGGTAAGGTTCCAATTCTCCAAGCAATGGCACACCCATTTGTATATTAACTTCTTGTGCTATGGTCGTCTGGGCTCTAAATTCACTAGCCTGGTAGTTGTCCTTAACGGAGGTGTAATGTTTGATTCTGTCTATTGGTGTCTGTTACTAGTAGTCCTTCAGGATCTCGTAGTTGCCCATGTTGTCACCGGGAAGCGGGGTTACTCTTGGCCGGCATCACATTGCATATCAATAGGACAAATCGAGTGCAAGCGTACTCAAACATGTCTCTAATATTATTAATTTATATAACAGTAAACATGTATTTATAAACAAAACAAAGTGATTTATCGGGAGCATTACGGTGAAGGCTGACGACAGTTATCTCCGACAATTATAGGCCTGCACTGCTTTACGTCAATTACTATCCAATGTTTACTTTGCTGGTGCATACGAATAGAGTATATACGAATAACGTTTCAATTTCTACTCTATGTTGGTAATATTCGTATCTTTGGGCACTAAAAATAATTTTTAAGCCCAAATTACGGCCTGGAGATACTCCCGTGTGCTTTTATATTGTTTGTAAGGTTTTAGAATACTTTGTGTTTTGAGTAATCTTTTGCCATCAATTTGAGATCCACTGCTTAGCATAGGCCTCTCCTCATGGAGATATTTGGGGGGTCCTTTAGTGGTATTAGTAACAGCAGCAGGTGTTGATATTACATAGGTAGCCGCTGCTGGTCATCGCCTTCATTTTGTTCTTTAGTCGCATCCTACGACATCCACAGGACCAAGGGAGTGGTGCTATTCAAGTTCGACATCCCAGGACACAAGCATTTCTGACTCTCATGCCTAAAATGGAACGCGCGGTGCTTTGTATCTACTCACTGCTATTATAAGGTAGAGATAGAATAACTTTTGGCGATATATATTTTGAGTTTATTATATTGGTAATATATATCTTTTTAGCATCAGGTTCAATGCTCGGGAAATCTTGTAACATTCCTGTATGAACATAAAACATTTTTATAGATCAATTTTAATGAAGAGTTTGAAAAGCACATGTGTAGATATGTTTCATGCCAATTTATAATCTCACTAGCGCTACGTTGCATCGTTCAATCATGTTCATTGAAATGAATAATAATGATCCGAAGTTTCCAAGCGAATCTCAAGAGTAGTTAGTAACACAGTTGATCTTGCGTTTAAGATTAAAAATGGCAAGTGATATATGTAACAGCTCGTTTAGTAAGCTATAGGTCGTGCAGGAAAACCCCGCAGAAACTTTGTATTACGTTGGTCTCCTCAATAATACGCGGAGTACACGTCACGTGTGCCGCGACCGGGCGTGAGTTGTGCCCATTTGCTCAATCAACACAGATAATGTTGATGTTCCCGACTCGCCCTCGATTCCTACGCTCCTGTACGGTTTGCAAATTAGTGCAAGATGTATTTTTGTCTATTTGTGTCTATAAGCTGTGATAGCCTAGTTTTGATTTATTTCAGGTTCCAATACTAGACCCAAACTTTTTTCATTACGTAGGTACTTAATTGAATTATATCACTTGTTTTATTGATGACTAAAACTATGGCGAGGAAACTTACATTTATTCCTTATTTTTTTTTAGTTCCCAAGATGTGTCAATACTAGCATATCGGCTTAGCATGTCTGAATGACTACGGCTTAAATTTTGAAACCCTTAAAAGGACTTGTGCACAATAATGACGCAGAAATTGGTGATAATTATGATATGTCATGATCACAAATGGTGATATTTTTGTCAGCTTCATGTGTTGATGGTGGTGTCATGGGCGTTGTATTGATCAAATCGGTACAATCGCCGAAGCAGATACTGAAGTGAAATGATATCTATACTTTTTACTTTCTTTTGGCACTTTCAAATCTTTAGTCGTAATAATTATATTGAACAAACGTATTTTTAACGATAATTCTCAAAATAACACCCCTAAGACACAAAGCAATTATCATTTAACTAAAACTTGCAATGTTAGCCACGTTGCAAGTTTTTGTTGTACTACTGAAGTTTATATATAGGAAGAGTTATAACTGTCCTTCCTGTAGCTATGTAAACCTCATTCTCGCAGGAAACTACACTGTTAGTTTAAAATATAGTATTAATATTATTATGTATTGTTTTAGTTCTATTTGTATTGCCACCGTACACTAAATCTTAAAAAATCGTTCGCATGTGACTGAAAATCTCCTGATATTGATATGAATTACAGGTATTTGTTAGTTTAGGCTTCCTCATTGAAAATACTTGTGAGTAGCGAAACGCTGTTTGAGAAATAAAATTTAATAATAAGGAAAATATCAACACTCCACATACTATTGGTCTTGTAGTTAAGATATATACATAACACATAAACTGTTATGAGGTATAGTGAAGTGACGCTGAGGAATATAATATTAATATTATCTAATAACACACGCTATCAAAGGCTTCGAATCATAACAATCCTGCAGTACTTGGTAAACTGTTATAATTAATTATACGTGAGTAACGGTGAAGGACAATATCGTAGGGATATCTCCTCGAGAGGTGTTCATTATGTTTTAAAATCTACCAATTCATGTAGGATGGATTTTAGGGTACCGCTGTTATTGGGTAACAAAAGTTTACCCGATAACAGCGGTACCCTAATTCGAGAGGAAACTTGTGCAGTATGATGGTTATGGATTGATGATGACGAACCATTATTTTAATTGACACATAATTACATGTACTAAAATCTTGATAATTCTGATTTAAAATATAGTATGGTTTAACCTAGAAGATCTCTGCCACACTTTTTTCTAGCGTGAAGCAATTCTTGTGTTTCGTTGCCAGGTTGTTCAAATGCCGGCTAATTTAATTCTTAGGTGATCATCTTAATCCACAGGTGTGGATTAAGATGATCGGATCCACAGCAGTGGATTAAGATGATCGCGCTAATATATGGGTTACAAATTTCTTTGTACGACAGGAACGATTTATCATAAATGGATTGCATGCTTGTTTGCTACTTCAATTAAATACCTATTAAAAGGAAATTATTTTTATGGTATCCAATTAAATCACAGTAATTGACATGTTTTATGGTAATTCCATTTGATTGACTACATGCTTTGACGCAATTCACTTTCATAATTTGAAAGTGAAATGAATTTGTATGTAGAACTAGTTTTTTATGTAATAGAAGTAACGAATGAATGCAGTTCTGCGAATTAATGTAGTCCCGTCGTTTGAACAGCTGTTAATACAATCATAGTTCTATGTAAATTGATCACGTGTGCATTTCTATCAATGATGGTTAAGTTGATACATTTTATAAAAGTACATTAATTTCTATTCGAAGAATCTTCAAAGTAGGCTATGACTACGCAAAGTAACGCCATAGGAAAAGATTATAATTTTGTATTTCCAAATTACTTTGTTCTCTCCAGTTTTTTTCTTTTGGAAGGTAATATAATAAATTGCAAGAGTAGTGATCAGGGGGATCAGTAGGATGCAGTAAGACATCAGTTGAAACCAAACCAGGATAGTTGTCTAGATTTTTCACTACTTATTCATATGCTAAATTGATAACTTGTTTAATTGATTGTTAATAACTCCAAATGTTAAATTGACCTATGGTATTGGTGCTGCCATAGTCAAAGTCTATTTTACATTCGGTAACACCTGGCCTGATAAAATAATGATTTATCTGTTTATATAATCTGGCTGTGAAGAGATGATAAGATAACTATTAATATAAGTCCATGATTCAGAGGTGTGATGCTGCGCGAAATTAATTTCACAGAATCTGTTAAATTCTGTAAAGGTATATATTCTATAAATAATACTCTTTGTAATATCTCTACATAAAGTACTTACATTGTATATCAATTTGCGTTCTATTCACTTGTTTCGTAAACGGTTTATTTGATTCTTGACCTTCGCTATTTTTATTAATATTAGCTCCAAACACGTCATTTTAGTAAAAAATATGTTTCTCCGCATTGAATAACGCGTAAACGACTGTTTATTTAAAGAGTTTATTTCGTTACAATTTGCAAACGATTAATTGTCTCGTAAATCTAATGGCCTGACTGTACACCGTGTTTATGTGATCACTCTTTACTTCGTTACAACATTATATGTGCACGTATTGGCTGCCAGTGGAAGTCAGTGTTTTCGCGTCTAGCAATCACGCCGTACCGTTCGAGAGCGGTAAAGCGAATCCGGTGAATGGGGACTCAGGTGATTCGCGTCTCTCGCCAATCGGCAATCGTACAATCGGGCCCATTCTCCTCAATGTCGCCGTTCCTCTAATTGCAAATACGAATATCAGTGGTCGCGTTGTCTTCTCAATCGGGTAGACCGGCCCCGTGAGACAAGGTCAACGCACTAGCTTCCGGAGGTCGCCACTCGTTTGGTTCTCATTCATGCTCGATTATTTTAGTATCCTTCACACCGGCGAGAATAATACCTGAAAGCGTGTAATTGTGACACGGCTTGCTGGGTCGGGAACTGCTATCTTATCGTGTCGGTTGCGATAAATTACGACGTATTCGATCCACAATCGATACGTGTTTATACATAAGCATCCCACCAACAGTTGGTCTCTCGATCGCGTACGGAGCGCTGTGCTCGCGGTTCGCGTCAGTGATTCGTGTTTTTATTGACTTGACAGCCTTCTTTAATGTATTTACGTTTTGATTACACACGTGTCCGCGGTCTACATGTGCCGGAATGATCACGACTCGAGATCGCTGGAATCTGTGATATCAAACGATTATGTTACCTGTCAATTTAATATTCATTTATTTCGCGATTGAAAATTGTTTACGCTTACGGCTTATCTTGTCCACGTATTTCGTGTAATATTCTTTCGATATTAGCATTAAAACTTATAGAATTTGCTATATTTTGAACTGTGTATGGCAACATCCGCGAGGATGGTTGCAGAACGATACATTGTTAAATAAACTTTATCTAATCGAGAGTATGATAGAGGGTCACGAAGGTTACTCGTAAATTGTCCGGGAGATTTGTCGTCAATTACAGGGTATCTATATGTGCCATTATTTCATACATGCATTTAGTGACTCTATAAGTTAATAAATTCTATAAGTGCCGGATGCGCGTTATGTTTATAACTTTCACACCAGTGTCGCGATTATTCGCTCTTCGTTCAATTAGCACTTTTTATCTTTCGGACTAATTATGTAAGATGTAATGTGAATGTGATAGCTGAATTTGAAGGATGGTGGATAATGCCTCATTTGAATATTCGGACGAATCGAGCGTGGAAGGCGGCTTTGTAAGCAACGAAGGGTAAGATTCTTTTATTGGCCTGATAATAATCATTACCGTCATCAGGGCACCGACCTCTTCTTAGAAGGAGTTGAGGTCATACTCTATTGCTGGCCGCTGGCCAAATGCTGTTTGGTAGACGTTACCCACCTTGAGAATTATGGAGAACTTATAAGTAAGTTCTTATTGGTGTAAGTTCATTATGGACTTTTCCATGTATGATGGCGTTAGGAGACGTTATAATTATTTTTTATGACCTAACTGGTCAGAAGTAACTTACATCGAATCCGAACGTTTGATTCAGAGGATTTTATACCACTGAACTATCACACTGAATGATAATGTACATTGTTTATCTATTGGCTGATAACAAACCCATATGGTTGTATAAACACACTTTTGATCGGACTATCCTTTTTGTCATTACGATATGGAGTCTGATATCGAAAGGTACACTTTATTATTTGTTCTTGATTTATAAGAAAGTAGTGTGTCAAGACTTTTTGTGAGTATTCACATAAAAACATATTTGTTAAATCATAGGTCATAAACTTATTATTGAATGTTCCAGTGAATAGTATGTGAATATCTAAATTTAAATGTAGAGATCCTTTTCGTTGTTAAGATGTGGGTGATATTATAATCACAGATAAGGTTTTGTTTACGAAATGTGGGACAAAAAATCCTTTCACAAAAATTTATATATTTGAAGGATCCTTATATAGTTGATTACATTATATTAAATCAAGTATGCAAAAGTACAATGAAGGCGCAAGCAGTGGCATTAATAACACTGTTTACACTTATTTCAAAGTTCAATTTTATATGGTCAGCGTAAAAATCTGTCTACTTTTGAATTTGAGTTGAATACATGTTTGTAATAATAGTGTATAGTTATTTTTTTGTGTTAATGCGTATGTTGGATGGTATATGACGATAGAAAATCTTTGTTCATAAAAAGTCTTAACTTCAGTAATAGTTAGTTTAGGGGCTTTTTCCGTCAGTGATGTGCATGGTAGCTGAGTTTTGGATGTGTGTCAATGCCATCGACGCTAAATTTGCGTTACATTAGAGGTACCTGGATACTCCTGAGGTGTATCACACTAAGGAGACGTATATTAAGGAGTTAGAACGTAGCTGCTAAGGCATACATCCCGGGAATCTCGATTTCGAAAATCCGGGATTCTCGACGATTTTTTCGTATTTTCGAGACTCGAGATAACGGTTTCAGTCCCGGGATAACGAGATTTTCGAGACTTGTGTCAATAATTAAGTATATTCGAATATTTTATAGATTTTTTAATCTGGTTACGTGGTAACACTGTAAATTGAAACTTGGTGTGTGTAATCGGTGTGTCTTGGTGTGTGTAAATTGAGTTTTTAGCGGTAACGCGAAGCGAGCCGTTTCGTTACATGTTGTTCTAGTAAAGTCCCCATTAATTTACTGGACTTACCTCATTATCAACGCCATTTTCCATATGGATATTCATTACGACAAAACATAAACAATGGAAAATAAATGAAGATTGGTTGGTAAAAGACTTAATATTATAATTCGTGGTCATAAAATTAATTTAAGAAAAAAAGGAAATTTCCATGGCTAATCTATGCAGACGCATTCGAATCTTGGGTATTAATTGTTAATGATTCTCCTAATGTTATATATGTTGAGTCGTAATAAATGAACTAATTAAAATATCTTTTTTGACTACCTATAACGCTTTCCTATTAGTGTAAAACGTACATTTGAAATAGTCTCGAAAGTCTCATTTTTCCCGGGAATTTCGAGACACGACCGAATCTCGATATTTTTTTCCCGGGAATCGAAAATGTACCGAGACTGTATGCATTAGTAGCAGCCGTACACGGCTGATGTACCTATATAGGTACCTATTAGTGTCGCAATAGGCTAGTAACGAATAATTTTACTGCGCTTGAACTTTATTTTTTATTATATTTTGTGAATACTGCTATTTAGCACTTTGGTTAACGTATACGTGTTAACAAATTACAGAATCTCAATAATGGAAACCGGAAATTTATTTTAGTGTTATCATTAAATAGAAAAAATTTGTTAAATAAATGTTTGATATATAAATTTCCAAACAAATCAAACAATCTAATTGATATTTACAGCAGTTTAGTTGTTAAACTACGAGTACTTATGTCTAATATTATGTCTGTCAAAATTTTTAATTTCTTATGTTTTAAACAAGTAGGTACATGGCTGAAGGTGAAAAAAAACGAAGATTCGCAATGGTATGAGTAGATAGTACAAAAGTATCCAAATCCTAAATATTTAGACGTGTACTTGATGATGCGCACGCGCAAGGACGCGACGGAAGTGTGCGTGAGAACGTATTTGTATTCAATTTTTTAGAATGTATTCATAGCACCAATTATTCATACAAAAATGTTTCAAGACGTGAAACTATTTAAAATTATTAATTTTATATTGTAGGATTATCCCTACTAATGCTTTCAGTTGTATAGTATTGTATAGTACTCGAACAAAATTGTAAAATACTTTTGGATTGGTCATTAACGGCGTCGTTGCAATCCGATATAGTAGGTATATCTACTGGTGTGTGTGTGTGGTGTGGTATATCACTGGTTAATCCTTTACCACCGTGGCACATACGGATTCCATTGGATTATCTTCGAATATCCTTATTGGTATAAAATGTTGACACTTGAAGAAGGCGCTACCTTAGGTTTTAGGGAAAAAATGGAAGCGTTAAAATTTAAAAAAAATGCCGAAATATAATATGTTGTGTGGTTGTTAAAAATGTGGCATATTTTGGGTTATACAATATTTTTAGTTCTGCAAGTTCAGGGATTGATTTGGTTTTCCTTGTTGGTTGGTTAGTCATTGACAAATACGTTTTAACAATCGGTGAAACTAATGTTCATACGAATGGGAAACTGTCTTCTGTGTTTTTCCTTTTATGACGCTTTTTATTCATATTTTTTTATTCACATATATGTTATTCTCAAATTTCTTAAAGTAGCTTTTGATATTCTTAGATTTTTGTATAAGTGTAGATTAAAATGAGCGAGAAAACACTATTTTAAATATAAAAATTACCATTCATGACCTATTTCTATGATGTTGTTCAAAACGGTGAAATGTTTGAAAAACCGTTTTTGAATTTTCAA
The DNA here is from genome assembly GCA_018250635.1 of Telegonus apastus. Classification (NCBI taxonomy): domain Eukaryota; kingdom Metazoa; phylum Arthropoda; class Insecta; order Lepidoptera; family Hesperiidae; genus Telegonus; species Telegonus apastus. The sequence continues at coordinate 8,535 of DWNY01001492.1, forward strand.
AATTATCACTACCCAAAAAATTCTATTCATATGTATTGAATTTATTTTTGTGAATTGTTATTTATTCTACATTGCCCCAAATGGAGCATAACAGTAGATCTTATCCTTGCTGTATTAAAATTCAATAACTTGCGTAGGTACCGACGTCATTCAATGTTTTATGTATGTAGAGCGTGAGTATCATCGCCCTTCTCTCGATGAAAATAAGACTTATATTTCTACATCGATTTCCTCTTGTTTTTCAATTCTGAATCCCAATTCTGAAGGCTTCAATATAACCTGGAACAAATACGGTTTTCGGTCAGTTGCTCGTATTGGTGTTCCTATGGTGTATCACTTGAGTTTTGTTCTAAAAATGGGAGTCTTCTTCTTAAAAAAGTATGTACGGTTTTTTTTTACAATGTAGATGTTTTTTTTTAACAGATTTCATTGAAACGTTTTGTAATTTGTCATTGAAAACTATTTTGGGAAGTATTTAATATTGTCTTTGGTTTTCATCACGTCTATTGTTGACATTGAGACATTTAATTTTGACGCGCTTCGCATTGTTAATTTTTGGAGAAATTTGCTTATTAAGGTGTGTAAATTAAAGTATGAATTTACTATTGCGTTGCGAGAATATCTTTGTGATTGATTTCTAATGCAGTAAAAGGATACCACATCCGACGGCGTGTCTTCCTTATATTCGTTGCAAATTTGCTTATGAGCATTTAACGAAGTCACTTAAAACTTAAATAATGAATTAGAATGGTCCTACATCATTTACAGCGGTCGAAATTCAACAATGGTCCAATTCAAAACTGATATGCTCTGATGCATCGTTTGCTTTTATTTAATTTACTGCGGTTTGTGTATGAATATAATCGTTAACGTAACTTATTATCTTTGGAAAATCACGGGCTTACAATAAAAATGGTCCATACGATGTTTGTATATATTGACATCGTACACGTCCGCGGACTGCTGTCAAGGTGGAGGTGGAAGTGAATAGGTATAACCGACAACAATACAGTTTGTGTAAACCGAGTGCTGTAAACAGACACGGTGGAGACGATAACGCGTTCTTTCAGACCGATGTTTTATGGGACGATCGATCATTGTGTGGACGTCAAAGAAAACGTGGACAGTTTGCTGAAATTAGTATGTTCGGCGAATACCTACTGAAATTTGCTAACACTGTGGCGTTGAATGAGCAAGAATCGAAAGTGCAATAAACTTGGAAATATCAGTGCATTTCATTATCGATGAATGATATTTATAGGATGTGAAATATACAGTAGGTACTGCACATTTGTCATGCCATAACAAAGTCACGTTTTATGAATTGCTACCGGTTAATTCTAAAAGTAATTTTCTTGGGTTTTGCAAATAATCATTTTTCGTCAATATATGTTAATTTATGATTATTTTTAAAGACGCTTTATTTATAAAACAGCCTTGAACCTGTTTGGCATTGGTAAAGATATTTGCACAAATGTTATTGTTAAGCAGTAGATATCATACATGATATACAAGTCATTTTCATTATTAATACTATAGCATCAAATAGTTAACGGAATATGCTCTTGGCCAGCTCTTTGGACTATGCCTCTAGGGAGACTCTGAGAGGAAAGTCGTGCCCAGTAGTGGGGCAGTAATGGGATTACGACTAATATGTTCTTGCACTTACATGCTCCTATTTTCTTAATCCGCTAATTCGTAACAATATTTGTTGACTCTATTTTATGTTTAACGTTCAAATGTTCAGCTATTAACCAAACACGAATTCGCACAATCGTTATCGTAAAATAATACAATTACACCGTCCTAAACCCCAAAGTTACTGTCATGACTGGTTTACATCTCGTGTGACCTTCGTTAGTAGCAATAAAAATGTAATAAAAAACTGAATACTGAATACTATATTGTTCATAATAAATCCTGGAACATTTGCGTTTTTGTAAAGACGATGGAAATTAATTTGCAAAATATGAAATGAGATAGAGGAATGATATTTTTGCGGAAACTTTTACTGTATCTATCCTTTATTTTACTGTGGCAAGATGTGTCACATAAAATGCTTGATGTCTTAGGGATAAAGAAATATATCTTGAATTAGAAGTTAATTTTACTTTAACATCGTGGTTACAAATTTGTTTGGAATACGGAGTATTGGTTTGAGAATATAAAATTCAATGATATTATTTTTTATTACTTCTTACATTTCGCATTAAAAAATAATCGTTCTTTTTTATTGTGGCAGTGAATCACCTGTGGTTAATTGATGATTGGTTATTTTTTATACGCTTTCTATTATCTTTACTAGTAACAAACTAAATTATTAACAAACAATGTAATAAACTCTTCGAAGGCAATTTCAAAGTACTCGTACTTCTTATTGCCATATCGAAGTGAAAATTTGTATGTATGTTATTCTGCCTCATAGCAGCATTGTTAAGCACTGCTGTGTTCTGATTTGAAGGGTGTGGTAAGGGAGACGTACTTATATGAATCGTTCCAACTTAGTCCTCAAGGGTAGCAATGCATCTGTGGCCCACCTCTGGTAGGACTGTGATGTTATCTGGCGTTGATTACAGATCTCCATGAGCGACAATGACCCCTTACCATCAGATGGGCTGCATGCTCGTTTGCTACTACCATAAGATAAAATATATATATAATCGAAGCGCGTCGATTCGAAACTAATTTATTCCTTGTTGGTATTTCGTTTAGTGCGTGATAAAACGAGGCACCTACATTCGTTTTTTAAACTAAATATTGTTATTATTGTTGTTTATAGTCCTATTTTCTTGCAGACATGCGGTGAAACCGCTATCGGGCTCAGCGCCGTCGGTGCGCGTCTCGGCGCTGGGCGTCACCGCGGAGGACACGACGGAGGGCAAGCAGCCAAGCAAGGCGCGCCAGAAGAAGTTCCAACGGCACTTTCCACAAGTCGGCCCCGAAGAACGAGTGCTCAATTGTTAGTATAAGTACTTACCTACCTACTTGTATTGTTCTACTAGGTACATCATCTTTCTTACGTAAGCCTTACGTTCCACGGGCCTCGAAAAGTCACTCTTTCTCCCTCTCTAATATCTCCTTCTCGATTTTTTTTTTTGATTTAGTAATACCTCCCAAAGTCAGTTTCAGAAAAATGTCTTATTTGATGTATCAAATATTATTAGTAAAACAATGTTATGTACATATTTTTTTTGTACCAAAATAACAACGCCATGTCTTGTTGCTCGCCTTGTGTCTTGTAAGTGACTTACTATACGTTTCATACAAGAAGAAATCAGCGCTGCTGTTCTTACACTGCTCTTATTAAGCAGAAATAGGTGTGATGGCGGTGCCAGGAAGGTTTCTGTCACCTTTAAATCGTTTTCACACTATGGTAACATAAAAATGAATATAGCTATAATTTCATATTGTTTTAAGAAAAAAGATGTTTTAAATTGACCATATTCTACGTCATAAAGGCTCTAAAAATGGTGAGCGAGTACTCTGTATTCTGTTTTATGTACATGTACCCCTGGGTTTCCATTTACAACGACAACCAAATCAATATTTGTAGATGACAGCTTATTTTGTGCGGTCGGACTAATGCCTAGCGTCCATTAGAGCGCAAACGCGCTTAATCGAAGCGCGTCGATTCGAATCGCATTTATTCCTTGTTGTTATTTCAGGCGAATCGAATCGATTTTTTTCATTTATCACAGATAGGAGAAGGTCGTGTTTGCATAATCGACAGCACAGATGCGCTTTTTTCTCCGCGTTGACCTAGGCGCGCCGAATCAAATCGAAACTTATCAGGAAGAAATTCGCCTGACGATTTGTTCGTACCTTACGTAGTGGACGCAACTCTAAATTAAATGTATAGGAAGCGAATGTCTTCGATTCGATTTGGCTTTGCTCGTCTCGGTGCGCTTAGTGGACGCAGGGCTTCGAATCGAATCGCATCGGCGAATTTCCGCAAGATATCGGCTTCGCGCGTCGCGGTGCGTAGTTAGTGGACGCAGTTCCATACTAAATGTTTTGCGTTTTGGTTTCGTTAA
>DWNY01001493.1:0-12567 GCA_018250635.1 Telegonus apastus
AGATGTTCATGGGCGGCAGTGCCCACTTTCCATCAAGTGGACTGCATGCTCGTTCAATACTCGCAGAACGTAAAAAATGATATACCACCTTCGTTATATAGGGGTTAATTTTATTACTCGTACGAAGTCACGGGTAACTAAAAGGTGTTTTATAGGTATTCTGTAATTAAGACGCATTTAGTATAAATGGTATTTCCATAGCTATTTGTCCTCGTAGCAGTTAGGGTAGATTTAAACACTTAGTTAAATATCCTCCAATTCTGTATCTGTATATATGATAAGAATGTAACTCGCGCTCGCTGTCTGTGTGTTTAAAATTACTTACCGCCAAAACAACGGGATTGAATTCATGTAAATGCAGATATATTCATAGTACGAATGTTAACTTAACATTTAGGCTTCACTTTATCAAAATCGATCTACTTTCTCAAAAGTTATTACAATTTAAAGTCAGATGTAACTTTTCTTACGTCGAATTACGTACGTACCTTAGTGAACTAGATGGCGTTATCGTAAAAATAACGCCATCTATCATCATCACTGACTCACGGTCTAACTTCTAAATACAAATGGCAGAACAATGTTCGCCTGGCCAGCTAGTATATACTAAAAAATATACTTACGGCATAAATTAAATATGGCATCGCATGCTTTGATGTGTGATAAGAAAGCATTCCCAAGTCCCTGGCCCTCCGCCGCGCCGCGCACGAGTCCCGCTATGTCCACTACGTTGAGGAAAGCTGGTACTTTGCTACATTAAGGAATTTTAAGAATAGTTTTTCAAACTGAATTCGCCTTTAAAAATGCAATATTTTTAACATAAATAAATGCAATATTTTAAAAATAATAAAGCCTTTTTATTTCTTGCAATTTACACAACCAAAACAAAATATGGCAATTAATTGAACATCCCTATTAGCTTGTTATTACATTAAGTTTATAATATTTTTATTTTTTTGAGATCAAAAATGAAGTGCTAGTATTTTTGCAAGAACCCGAGGGAAGAATAGAATAGCTACGTTTGGAGGAAGCCTTTACTTCTTAGGCGTTCTTGAAAAAAACTAGATATAATAAATACTAACAATTAAGAGAGAAATTGTTAGGTAATAATATCAGGTAGGTATACATCTGTAATGTTACGCATTTGTGATATAAGAGACAACACATTTGATACTCGTAAATCGGATATATCGTAATTCATAATTATGTTTATAAATATGGGTAGTAAATAAGACATTCATGCAATATAAGAACTTACTCTATTTAACCAATAATTCTGTTTATGTCATTAACACTGAAAATAATGATATAATTCCTCACCTAGCAGGCTTGTGGAATTGACACAGGTACTCAAAACGCTCGTCGGGGACTGGTACCCTACTTGCTGAAACAAAGACAAATTATCGTTAGACAACTGTATAAATTAAATTGCACTAAAATGACAAATTACAAATTCATTTTACCTGTAATAGAGCGGTATAAATAAACGAATGAAATGTATTATCATTATTAAGAAATGACAAAGCAAGCATAAACGTAAAATATTTATTGAGAAGATAACAATAAAATTACAGAAAAAAAAACTAAACAAGTGGATTTTCAACTGTGTTCAATTCCGAACAATAAGAAACACTTCCTGATGTTGAAACAACGCTGGAAAGCTTTCCAACAGTTCCAGAGTCAATTCTTCGAGGACTGCATCGAGTTGGATAATTTGCGAATGGGTTATCTACAGATCGCAGACGAGAACTTATATCCAGTATAAGCTTGCATCGAGCATCATAAACCATAAAAGCTTTTTCATACATCGGTAAAACAGGTTTCGTAATAAGTGGATTATTAATTTTAAGGAACAAAGCTATATGCAGTAATCCCGATAGTCTAATATCCAGGCCGGGATGTTTCGGTCTGGCAACAGTCACAGAACAGCATGCTCGTGTCAAAATATTTCCGAGAGTTTGTTCTAAGTAGCCTAGATTCGGTAGACTCTTTAACGATAATTTAGGAAATGCAGGTTGTTTGAATACACTGACATCATAATACGTATGAGGTTTGGCTAAAAAAAAATGTTGACACTTTTGACTACAAAATAAATAGTATTTCCCACCGTAAACGGCAGCAAATTTTTTATCGCCTTTAACAATTTTCTGAGACGGCAAATTTTTTGCGTATGTAACTATACAAATTCCGTTTTCGTAAAGCAACGTAGGGCTTATTATTTTTACAGCAACTGGAACTTCTGGTACATTTATCTTTCCTTCCAAGTAAACATTTGGCCGAGATAGACCCATCTCCAAATGATCTGGACAAAACCAATATAAAGTATTTCCAAACTGGACTAGACCGTTTTTATCAACAGGGAAGCTACTATGTCGCAGAACATTTTTTCGGAGGCATATTGGACACATATTTTTAAATCCAGACATTCGTTGTTCAAATATTTCATCGGAAAAACACATTACACGAACTGGTACTACTTTTGTTTTTACGTTACATAAATAATAATTCACTTTCGAAATTATATCCTCAATGTAACGTGTAGTGTCATGTAAGCATTGCCACTTAGACGAGTCTCCACAAACTGTATAAAGATTCTGAATGTCACCGTTTATCCACTGTTTTATTGCGCTGCAATTTTCTTGCCATTGATCGTGTCGGTATTCTATAAACGGTCGTGAGTAAGGCGGTTTATATTTTAGCAACGGAAAGTAAATTTCATTTTGGGAATTATTCACAACACTATTTTTATTACTAGTAATGTCGATTATTATAAGCGGATACAGTCCAATTCTCTGAAGTTCTGTAGCTTCCGCGGGTTTGTCAGGAAAACCGTCGAAAACAAAACCATTTGTTACCACACGGTGATCAATCGTAACATTATGCACCGCATTCACAATTAGTTCACTATCAATGCATTCACCCAATTCTAGTTTTTTCTTCATTTTAGCAGCTAATTCAGTCCACTCCATATTTTCCAAAGTATGCCTTATAGCCTGCCCTCTAGATATGCTCATTAATCCATAATGCTTAGCTAATTTTGACGCTAATTCACTCTTTCCACATTTTCCTGGACCAATAATGCTAAGTCGTAATGGATATTCCCAGTAAGATTTAATTGCATCGCTTTCAATATATCTTAGAGGATTTTTTCGAAATTTTTGTACATTAGTAACAGAACTCAAGAAATATATGTAAGAGCGATGAATGACAGGAAATATTTTATTCGTACGTTTACATGCATTGTAAGGATTTGATATAGTCTGAGGATTTCCAAATATATAAACGGGACACATTCGATTAAATTTACTTATCAAATAAAATCCTTCCATTAACAGTGTTTCTGCAATATCACAGGTTATTATGAATGTTTGTTCAAAAAATGATTCCTGTCTATTTCTTAGAAAAGAAAGTTTAGGGAATAAGCTTCTCACAACTTTAACTGCAGATTTATTTCCATTTAAAGATATGTTTTTGATTTTTTGTTCACTTAGAATATCTTTCAATGTTTGTATATTTTCATCGTCTATTTCAAAAATACTCTCCAATCTCGCATTTATTCTCTCTAAAACATCTTCTGCCTTTTCCCACTGCGATTGGTCAGTCGGTTCTGGATTAATTTGAATTATTTCGTTGTATAAATTAAATAAATTTGCATCTACGTTTGCAGAACCAGAAGGATGAGCATCAATGATGGTACTTTGAACAGATGTATGTATTTCAGGATTAATATCGGTCACGCTCATGTCCTTAAATATGCTGTTTATAATCTCATCCGTAATAAGTTTGATTACTACTTCTTGTGTTATTGAATCAAACCATTGCTTTCGTTCTTTTTCAAATTTTATCCTAGCTTCACTTTTTGCTTCGTATAACTGATTTTTCCATCTTTTCAACATTTTTGCAGATAATCTTTCGAGTGTTTTCTCCGAGCTGCCTTGTAAATCAATAACTAAATCAGGTATACAAAAACAAGAAACCATGTCCTCCACGTCACTGGGTAGTTTTGGAAAACCATCTAATACAAATCCGATTTCTGAAAAAGGCTTCGTAGACCATAAAATTATAATAAGTTTTTGTATAAACTGAGATAATAGTGGAGCTCCTTTTTCGAAGTAATTATATAATAAACGTCGAATTTCGTTTTCATTACCTAATATATCTAATACGTATTTGTCATTTTCTTCATCTGCCTGAAATTCCACTATAGCTTCATCATCTATTGGCGTATCTTTAAAGCTGTTCTCGTATTGTCGACCAAACTTTTTAAAATGTTTTGGTATCAAATATAAGTTGACAAGCTCTGCAAAGTCAACATGGATTAGGCCCAATTCCTTTGCTATTTGTTTACAAAGTGTTGTTTTTCCACTACCGATGCTACCTATTACGCAAATTCTTAAAGGTGGTAAAGATTTAAATGGTTTACTAAGAGATTGATACTTAGTGACATCTCTTTGAAATATTTCTAAACATTCCTCCTTAGAAAAGTAATAAGATTTATTATCAAATTGCGTGCTAAATTCTGGTTTACCTTCCCATATTACATTATGGTCATAGTAAGCAACAGGACAGTAAATGTTAGTTTCACCCAAATAGTAAGGATCATTATACGTTAACATGTCTTGGACGGCATTATAATCTTCATCCTTTTCTTCTAATTCAGCGTTTTCTAAAGATATGCAAGATAAGTAATAACATTGTCTTAACTTTAATAATACCTCGTCTAATATTTCAATATCGGTTTTAGTCTCAATTTCCACTATAATGAACGCTTTTGTATTTTCCTCTAATTTCAATTTTACAGAATCCCATTCTTCACGGAATTTATCAATTGCTTCAGTAAATGATGTAAGGAATTCCGTAGACTCATTTAAGATATTCTGTTCCATGAAAAGCACATCAAAAACATTATTCAACAAGTCGTGTATTACTATTTGAATGTCTAAAGTAGCATTATCCAACGGTTTTTTAATACGTTGCTTTGTTTTTACTAGAGGATCAGATGATAACATATATCTTTCCTGATATTTTTTTGGCGATTTATCAATAATAAGATATGTCCTTAAAAGATCTATGTCGACTTCTTTGTTTTCCATTAAATCTATAGAATAGTCTGGTAGTAGTTTGTATTCAGCAAGATAACCCCAGAACTCTGGATCTGATGGAAAATCATCAATTATAAATTTACCATACTTTTGATCTGTATCCAAAGACTCCTTGTCAATAGTTAACAATATTTGTGTCATTTCATTCATTAGTTCTTCTGTAGTGGGTTCAATATCTTTTTGTAGATCATTAGCCAATATATACGCAGATATGGCGTCGGTAACATCAATATCACCGAGGATAGGTAGAGTAGGCCGAACAGTTTCAGTGGTTAATTCAATCGGAGCATACGTTAGAAGATTTGTATCTAAAATTGCATCTTGACATAATTCTAAATCATCCAAAATTGGTAAAAATGACAATTGATCTTTTAACTTATTCATTTTTTTAAACTCTATATCAGACAAAGGATTTTCCTCCTCTGTTATTTCTTCTTCGCCTACAAATTTTGAATTCCTTTTAAATAAAGCAACATACTTTACCAAATCAGGTAATGTTGTCGTAAACCACTTATTTAAATTTGAAGCTCTTTCTATCTCTGCACTCTGCCATTTCATAAATCTAGCGTCCTCGATGGTGGCTATTATTTCTGACAAAATGGATTTAGAAAAACCATCATACTTCTTTCGTTTTTCGTTCTTTAAAAATGTCTTATAACATATGATTGGTGTATCAAATAACCATGACATGCATTCTGCAATCATTGTTTTCCCAGAAGATTTAGTACCCATAATAATCAGTCTACAGGTTGGTTCCAAGTATTCGAGCTTTAGATAAGGTCGGGGATTTTTACAAAAGGAAATCATAGCATCAAGTGACGATAAAAGATAGACATGTTTGAATAATGACACAGCTAGTTTAGGTTTTCCTTCAACTGCTCGTCTCTTTTGTAATTCAACAGGGCATCTAGTGTACCATAGAGATGGATATCGATAAAAATTAAGAACTCCGCTTTTAATAGTATTTAATTGTTTTACTGTACTCCAAAACTCTTCTGGGTCATCTGGAGGTTCTTCAAGATATAAAGGTTTTGGTATAAGAACAGGTTTGATGGGTATCAAAAGTAACTTTCCCATTACATAATGTAACATTTGGTGAACAGAAGTGCGCCCATCAATTTTTAATATGTTTTTCGAATCAAAATCTTTAAGCCTTTGTTGTACAAATGGATTTATATTATTTTTGTAATTGCATATTTGATTCACAGAATTAAATTCATAATTAATTGGCTGTCTACAACTATATTTTGGGTTGAATACATGACTATCATAAGGTTTACTATAATCAATCATAGTATATTTGCCAGGCCACCTTGCCTCTACATCAATAAATGATGTAAAAGGATTCAAAACGTTTGTGTTGTTTATACAATTAAAGTATTTCCGGCTCTTTTTAGTTAAAGTGTCTACATCTGGACTAATAATATGTATTATGATATCAGGTTTAAAATTGAATAATTCTATGGATTGCTTCAATAGATTAGCTTTCTTAGTAGTGTAGAAAATATTGCGATAGACAATAATATCACTGCAAATATCTAGTAGATATTTGGGCATCTCTACAGGTGGCTCTTCTATTTCTTCGGCTTCATGTTCTTCTTCAACATGTTCTTCTTCGACCTCTTCTTCGTCAGCTTTATCAACGTCACTACTTACTGAAGAGTGTGGTGACGTTTTTTGTATTTTTTGTTTTCGCTTCTTTCTTTTAAGGTTCCAAATCAAATCATATAGTAAATCGTCTACAATTGTAAGAGACTCCTCAGCATACAATTTGTTTAAAAGATATTGTTCACTCTTACTTGAAGTTACAAGAGGTAGACCTGATATAACATATCCCCTATGCTTGACTACTGGTGACTCTATTTTTGTTTGGATAATTGACAATATGTGGTCAAATTTACATACTTGATTATGCCTCATATTAAAATCTAAACACCTTCCTGTGGGACTTTTCTGTTCAATCTCTTCAAGTATAACATTTTTAGATGACAAATGAATACAATTTATCTTTTTTGAAAGACTTTCACCTAATGTATATGAACCAAGACCTGGCTTTCCTATTATTAAATAACAGGTAGGCTTTACTTTTAAATGTGCTTCTTGAGCGTCAATATCTGTCCATAGATTATTAAAATTTAAATCCGAGGGCAGTGGCATCGAAGTATTATTTAAACCAACTACAGCTGCTGCTAAAGGTGGAATATGATCATCGGCTTCAGATTTTGTTTTATTTAGTAAATTCACATCTCCACTATATGTAACATCCTTATTTATTTTAATGTCGTTTATATTATATTTGTCAGTTACTGCAATATTTTCTTCATATCTCTCATAAGATAACATGATTTCAATGTTCTCTAGAAATTATTTTGTTTGTTTATGTTTTGATGTATGACCTGACTTTGACACTATTTATTATTTGCAACATGCCAGCATTACGTAATATTATACATAACTCCTAACTTTATGATGTTCTATAAGCTTCAAGAAATATGATTGATATTGACAAACAATCATGAAATTATTATTTTTTGCTTCAAGTACAAAAAAAATTTGATACAGATTTTTTTTTGATTATAAGAAAATAATGCATTTACTAATTTGATATTCACAGTTGACGGCAATATTTTTTACTGCCTTATGGTTTGTCAGAATACATTTAAAACTGAAGAAAATTTCTTAAATTTCATGGTTAACTTAATCTGTAGTGTTCCAATGAATCATCATCCATATCAAACAAGATTGTAACAATAATCCACCAGATCAGAATAAACCAAAAAGTGATAGTTAATGTTTTACAACTGGTTTTATTTTTAAAACTATTCTACAGATATGTTGATAATGATGTCATGTAGCTTTTTTCAGTGATAAGCATGTACAAGATTCTGCCTTGTTTGATGTGGGTGTTGATATGTGTTATTTTTATGTAGACAAAGACAATGTGAATGCAATTGATAAATATTATAAATTACTAAGTAAAGATAAGATACTTATTCTCATTAGGGTCAATGGTGCAAAATGGGAAATTCTCAGCAGCAGCCTGACTCTTTGTTAACACATTGAAGAATGTGGATTTCCCAACATTTGGTACTCCCACAATACCAACTTTTAAGTTTGTACCAACTCTACCAATGAGAGGTTTTTTTTCTGGCTCTTCCACTTTTTTAGGCGGCATCCTAGAATATAATGACGTTTTCTTTTAATTATTAGCAAATAATGGAGGCAAATATAAAATGATAACAAAGAAACTTGTTTATTACACATGTTTGCATAATGTTGCATAATTTTTCAAAGGATTCTATGACCTTTGTAAAAGTAAATTCAACAATTCAAACAGTATTTCATAAACAAATGTAACTTGGTGGATCTATGACCTTATAATTGTCTATGAGGACTTAAATTAGGGTATTAATATAAAATTAGTTATCTGTTGATCAAATATTTTCATTAAAGTGTATAACACTCGTACACTATTATCAGAGGTATTTTGTTAACAGATGTATTTGTTTTGCACGAAATAGGTATATATAAAAGCAGATATAATTGATATTATTTTTCAGGAGTAAGCAATAAGGATTTTTAGCAAATACGATTACAAATATAATGATTATTTAAGTCCAATATAAGTTGTTTTGTATTCATACACGTGGAAGTTAAACTAAAACTATTAATATCATAAGTAACGAGGCTCCATGTCTAGAAATTCATAACCTTATTGTAAATATACCGGTATACAGAAATGTAATTAAAACTTGTATTTTACCTGAGTGGTATGTAACTAAAAGTTACACGGTATGATTTATCACACTAAATGTAATCTTATACAAAATCAATTTTTACTCAGAAAAGTGCCGTATATTGCCGTAGTCCATGTGTCACAGACTTGACATGACAAGTGACAACTAGCAAGATTTTTTGTTTTACTTTATATGTTTTACGGCAATGGATTCAAGTATTTTACAGCTAATATTCATTTATAGTTCATTATTGTTATATATTCTAATGAATGAATATGGAAGATGACAATGATGAAATGGTTATATAAGATGAGATCGGTCCATTAAAATAATGAGGAATTTATAGGCCTTTTTATGGTGTCTTGGAGTTAACACGAAAAAATACCTCTCACTAAAAAATATCACTTTCCTACACACGTGCAAATTATCGAGCTCTTCATGATAAACCCCAGCATTTTTATGCATAAACACTTATAAAAGCACTATACCCAAAGTTTTGAAAAATAATGTAATGCATCGAAACAGCTCTCTTCGCGTTCCGGCCAAAACCTCCATTAGCTAGAACTCTCAGAATTCTAAGATAACCAAAGCTGTAAAAATGCCTTTAAAAATCTTATAAAAATGTCTATTGAAATCAAAGATAAAAATAGAAACGTGATGTCTTGGAATCTTGTATCAATCTCATAGTAATCTCATAGATATAGAATTGAAAACTTCTAAGTCTACGATCAAACTATAGAAATTTAAATAATACTAAGTGACTAATATATTAAAAGAGATTTAAAACAAAGCAATAAATATCTTAGTTTTCGAAAGTACTTATGCTTCTAAAATAAATCTTAGAAAATCATAAAAAATCTTTCAGAATAGTATTTTTAATTACCTATCCTCGGTTTAAAATCTCTGCCTACTCTATTTAATTCAAGCTTATACTCGCAAGAAGATACTAAGGGTCTTACTCCAAGCTAAGGGTTAACTGTCTGGTTAACTGCATTTGATTGCCCAAAAAAATTTTAAGAAGAGTCTTATTATTAGTAAGTAGACAGCCCCGTGGGAAAGCCAACTATTAATTTTATGGAGATTGTTTCAAATATGCCGGATATTCGGAATTTCGAAATTTCATCCCTTATTTCACCATCTACAGGATGATATTGCAAAAACGATCAAATAGATGTTTAATTATTTGTAAGCAGAAAGTTTTTTTGATATAGTTAACTTCAAAATTAGTGCAATTAGATCTATTATGACTTTAAAGTAGCAAAAAATGATGAATGCAGTCCATTTGATGGTAAGTGGTCATTGCCCAAGAACATCTGTAACCAAATTCGTAATAACAGGGAGACTATATGAAGTCAATTACAAATACGTTGCTACACTTGACGAATGCGATACTCGCTTTATATGTAAATATATTGAGCTTTTCGCTAGAAATAGGTAAGGAGGTGTTACCTCCCTGGTCAAACCACACTCTTTTTACTATGTGTAACGTGAATTAATTCTTCCTTATTAGGTAAATATGTATAACAAGAAACTGTTCAAAATATGAGAACCCTAAACATAAATAATATAATTATTACCCTAGTAATATATAGATTCCTAAATTAACAAATAGACAGGTAGTGTATTAGACATTCTTTATTTGTATATTAATAAATTTAAATTAATAATTATTGTATCATTCATCATGTTACTGGTGACCAAGGAGGTGACATTGGTCCAGGATTTTGTAGATAAGACATGACCACAGCAGAGATGGATAACATAAAGGAACTCACAATCTGAAAAAGAAGGAAAATATATGATTAGAAACATTAATACTTCAAAGAGTTAGCAGGACATTTAGGCAATTTTTGACCCAACTGCGTTATTATGATTTCCTTAAAACTCAAAAATGTTGATGTGATCATAAAATACTGCCTTTCTAAATGTTAAAAAAAGATAGTTGCAACTCTCTTTGTTGTTGGTGTGTTGTTGAGACATCTTCTGTTTTCATGAACATATTTCAAAATTCAATAACAAAACAACATAGTAAATTATAACATATGGATAGATGTTAATAAAACAATTGAAAATTAGCAGAACCATTTTTCGAATACTGCATGCAGAGAGGAGTATGGGATGAGCCATATGTGAAAGTTCACAAAGAGAAGAGGCGAGCAGAGATAATATTTACATATAAAAACTGTTGTAATTATATGAAATAACTTACTATCATGCATTGTTTACATTGCTGTCAACAATAATTACAATATTAAACAATATTGTCAACTATATTAGAGGTCTATGTCAAAAGTGCTTTATTGCTTTTAAATGCAGCTTAGCAAATTAAACCTCATTTTTCTTATAATGAATTAGTAAATGTTTTCCTAAAGCACAGACGAAAATACATATTAAAGATTTTCTATTTGGATGTATAAATTTAATTTATTTTTAATTACGGTCCAATAAAAATATAGCCAGCATACATTACCTGTTTGGTATCATCAGTGATTCTAGAGTTGGCAAAACTAATGCTGGAACAAAATACAGATGTCCAAGCGCACCACTTTAAGCGCATCATAAGCCCACACATGGAGAAAACCATTCCTGAAATTAAGTAATTTAATAGTGCTGACTCATATTTGAATTTGAAAATTTAACGTTGTAATATTCCTTAAAAGTAATAAGTGATATAAAAGTTTTACAACCTTGTATATATAAGAAGCAATACCAAAAATATACAATTGTAAATGGCAATGCCACATTATGTGTAGTTCACATTATTTTAACCTCACCAAAGTTGAGCAAACTGATTCAGATTACAATTAGTACTGAATCTTGTCACTTGACCTTCGAGGGATTAATGCATTATAGAGACGTGGAATATGTTATTATATCAGTCACCTTTCCTTCTTCTCTTCTTTCAGGGTGTTACACAAGGTCCAGTTCACTCTTGATTGCACCCTTCTAATACTACTAATACTTCTAATACTTCTAATAATACTACCTTCCTCAATGTTTGCATACGAGCCAGATGCAATATGTAGATAAATTTCATTACATACCAAGGATGTTCATATAATCAGTTGTTAGATCTTCAGTAGGTGCTGAGGATGGCGGTGGTGGTTTATAGCGACGCTCACGGTCTACTCGTCTGGGGTCTGATGACAACTGCATCTGTAATGTAGAAAATAGCTCAATTAATAATAATCCCTCAGTAATATAAACTCACTAGTGGTAATTCTTTGATGATTGTTCAATGTAGATAAAATTTCATGCTCATCATGGTAGATAGAGTTCTTTGTAAATTGTCCTTTTAACAAAAGACACTTGATATTTGTGAATTAATCCATGACTTACAAAAAGTGTGATAATATCTGAATTAAAAAACCTTTCGATGATAATATGATAAATTAAATTCAGTGCTAAAGTTTTAGATGGCGTTAAGTAACTACTGCAGTTTAAATCTATAAAGAAACTAATATTTCACGTCGGACGATGGGGATTTTAAAGAAGACTTTAAAATTTTATTGTTTCTGGAGAGCTTTTAAAGACATATCACGTGTACTCGAGTTTACTATGTCGTTTATTACGCTTGAAAGCAAAATTATTTCCCGTTAATAGGTCAGCGTATTAGTAGAAATTTATTAACGATATTACCTTTCGCGGTTCAGTTTACTATGTCGTTTATTACGCTTGAAAGCAAAATTATTTCCCGTTAATAGGTCAGCGTATTAGTAGAAATTTAT
>DWNY01001494.1:0-12563 GCA_018250635.1 Telegonus apastus
AGATGTATAGTTTCAACAAGGTAATGTTGCCAGCATTCTTGCAACTAATCCTAGGGACAGCAATTTAGATACAGCTCTACATTTAAATGTAGTTACGCAATAGGTACATACGATTTTTAAACATACATATAATTGTAATATTCATTAATTTTCTTCAGCAATTTCATACTTTTTTTAAGTATTTTTTTAGTATTTTTTTACGAATTACATTCAACCACTTTTATTTTATGGCATTTGTTAAATTTAACAACAAACCTTACTTATTAGTTACACATAGCATGCTTAGTGACATGCCTCTGTAAAGGACTAGTTTTACAAAGCGTACCATCTTCTTTCAAAATAAAACTAATTATTTATTTCCTTTAAAAACACGATTTACTAACGAGTAAGCAGACATTCCTAAGATTTATTAATATTAAAATTCATATATAAACATTTGTCCAATTACGAATGGCTCGTACAAACGATATTCGCTAAAGTAGGTAATAAAATTAAACAATTTAATGCCCGTGCTATTATTTCACATATGCATTTTAATTAGAAACCTGCACAGTTTAATATTAAATAGCGAGCTTCAAATTAACAAACCTATTACGCTCTTATGTCAGTGAATGAGTGGTTAACTAAGTAGCTATCATTTTAATCAATTAACGGTATAAAATAATAATATAAATTGAAATTATGATTTATATGCGGGCGCTGTTTTGTAAAACATGTCTGGTCAATACGGTCCTATGACGGTAATGGATGATGCAACCGTAATTCACGCATAATCTTCTATATATTGATACGTGAAGCGAAAATTTGCGAAACCATTTTTCGAATACTGCAGAGAGGAGTATGAGATTAGACATACGGAAAAGTTTCGTTATAATTAATATTTTCCTAATGCACAGATGAAAAAAATATAAAACTTTATTATTTATCTGAGTGTAACAAGTTTAGTTTTCATGTAGTTTTAATTATGGTCGAATTTCGACCATTGCGGCGGATACACTAGATCAATTTCCCGAAACACTCCTTTTAGCTGTGCAAATATCCACCAGCTACTGCTCAACTCACACACCTGAGTACAAAATGTATGACAATCGCATACAAGTCAAAAGGCACACAATGATAAATAAAGCCATCGCATAAACAACGCTTAAGTGATAAATTACGAACGTGTGCCGTAATTGTCGAACTTCGTAATGGATGGCGCCGGAATAGTTTTCATATGTTGGTTCGACGATTAATCCTAACTCCGACTAAACCGTTCAAACGTTCGGTTTTAATCGTTTTATTGACTGAACATCTATATGTAGCGTATGGCATTGATTGATAACAAAAATAGAATTTTGCATTTGACTGAATTGTGATTTTAAAATCCATACTATGTTATGAAGGTTATTCTCAATTATAGGTCGATCATTCAGATAATTAACCGGCATAGTTTGTTTTAACCTTTAATGGTGAAAAATAGGTACTTAATCATACATTACATATTATATTATTCATAGATATTAACACTATTCATAGATACTGCAATACCGATATTCACATCAGTTGACGCCACCTCGTCTAAACAAAAACCTAACCTAAAAAAAACAGTCCTACCTGAGGTCAGTCACACATGCATTGCTACCCTTGAGGACTGAATTTCAACACCTCGAATCAGTGTTTCTTCCTTACCTTACCTTACCACACACTTCAAACCAGAACACAACAGCGCTTAACACTGTTGTTATAAGGCAGAAATAGGTGTGGCAGTGGTGCCGCCGGAATCGAACTACATAGGGTTCTACCTGAACTTAATCTGTATTTTTTGTTTATCTGAAATATAAAAAAATATGTCTTACATCATTACGACAATTGAGGGGAATGAAATGACACCCAATAGGCATGTAAAAATCCGTTCCGCCGTTTTGGCTGTAGACTGTGCCAAAGACCATTTCTTTCATACCTACATACGCTCAAAAAACATTACCCTCCTTCTGGCGCAATCGAGTAAAATACATAAGTGTTTCAGCCAGCACTAGACTTAATTTATACTACTAGTCTATCACTACTTTCAGACGATGAATAAGTTAAAGTATCTTGTTGTCTGAGCAGTCGTTAAGCAGCTCAGTTTACTTTAATGATCCAAACGAGTCGACAATTCAGCTTCTGCTAAAGCGTTTCCCGGTTGTTCTTAGGTCAATGTTTTACTCATCTCCTTTTCTCCTTCCTAAAGGACTTACTTTAATCGGAACTTTAAAGCGTACCTCATCATCTTACTTTGTAGAACAAAACAAATACTAAATGAAAGCTTTTTGCAATTGTATTTGTGCCGTAAATTCTACGATTGAACAATTTTATTCTACTAGCATAATCTACTAGTCATTCATTATATAATTAAGTTCCTTTAATGACAGTCATAAGAGATTAAGTACTGTAAAGATTTTATTATATATAATATAGATAAAATATTACTACTAAGCAATAAAACATCTCGACAACGACTTCATAAATTCTATAAATAAGAGGTATCAGATGAAATTTAATATCTTCTTATTAAGTCAACGACACTATTTTGCCATGTTTTTAATAAACGTTCTAAGTAATTATGATTTTTCTAAAGCTATTTTTTTCATCTATGTATGATTGATAAATGATTATTATCCAAAATTGAGGCGAATAAGCCTTCTATTTGCTTCCAATTTAAATAAATTGAACCAAACAAGAAGAATCTTTTGTTGACAACAGCACTTAGGGCACCTCTTCCAAAAATGAGAGAGGTCTCGAAGCTACTCTACCTCACTATTCCCATGTGTATTGGTCGAAGAACATTGGACAATCCGTGTCTTACAATTTCACCTACAAAGTTCCCTACAAACCGCAGCTACTACCGATGATTACTAAACTTCAACGTGCCCTGGGTAGCGCAGGACCGCGCATCAAATCCATCCACTCATACACACCCATCCGACTCGCGCCCGTGTTCGACGTTGCTTATCTTTGCATAACTTCAGCTATGATGTAAATAAGTTAGGAATATTTTAGAATACCTCATATTAAATGTCGTCGCATTATTTATTGTTAAAGCAATTTAAGCAATAGTTCCCACACGTTTCTTGTATGTCCCATACTAAGTTCCAATTCCAATTGAAACTTATACTTAAATCCGTATGCGAAGGTTGTATGCGTAAGTACTTAAAGCTTATGAAAAAACTTCTGAACAATGCAAGTTTCGATTGAACCACCGGTTCTTAAGTTACAATATATCTCTATGTCTCTTTGCAAAGTAGTACTTGGTACGATATCCCGATATAGATGACTGCGATAAAGGGAATTTGCTCGAGCCAGATTTATCACCCGGATTCAGCGTTCAATTTGCACATTGTTCAAGGAATTGTATTAGTTTCGACGAAATGTATAACATATAAGAAACTAAAGGAGGATACGTTCTGTAAAGCGAGCTGAAATTATTGACTACTCTTTGGTACGTAGTTCATATGATTTTAAGTCAACATTACCTACAGCTCATGAGTTACAGTGTGATAGGTAGTAGAACCGTTTAACACGTATTTCCGCTAACAAAAATGTCATTATATTAACAACAGTATCAAACGTTGCTGTATTGGTTTGAAGGGTGTGGTTGATACACTTATCCGAGACGTTCTAATTTAGCCCTCAAGGGTAAGAACACATCTGTGGCCATATTCACGTATAATCGTACTCAGTATATTTGTTTCGCCGTTATTCGTCTAATTCCGTAAAAAATAATGTCAGGTACGAAGAAGCTTCTTACGAGGTGTAATTCAGTTTTTATGTTAAGTTTATGTTATGTTTTTATGTTTGATGGCCAATTAGAAGCAAGAATACCACCATTATAATAAAACGTTGAACTCACCAAACAAATAACTAATTATGATTTTTTTTTCAATACAATCTTACCATCTATCTTTCTTTTCTTTGAAAAGTTGCCCAATTACATATATCATTTGTAACACACGACCTCAGAAGTATATAGCTAATATTACAACATTTCTATAGGTTCTTATTAGAAAACTCATCCTGGGTAAGGACTCTTTTGTGATTTTATCATTCATTTTCTGCGTGAGAGGTATAAAACAACGCAATCACTTTTATTTCCTGGCGTAAAAACTTTTAATAAAATTGGCGCTCTCGAAGTTAATGACGAAAGACGAAATTATGTTGTTGTTTGAGACAAAATGTACGTAACATCGAGTTTATTTTGCACTCAAGAAGAAAATCGTCAACACAATCTATCCCAACTTAAAGCAAATTGGCTAAGTGTGAGTCGAACCCACACAAGCGAGGGATGAATAAGATGTCAAAGATTGTATCAACGTGAGCACATTATAATAACTTGTCTCCTATGTACAAAAATAAATAATAGTGATGTAACTATTAGTGCTTGAACAATACTTGTCCTTTTCTATGTTTACAGTTCGCTTTTTAATTTAAACATTGTATATTGTTTGACTGATTTTTAACGAAAAAGTGTTTGCGAAGACCTGAAAAATAATTAAAACCTGTTTTATGGCCTAAGAAAGTGTGCCACACAGGTATTTTTCAAAGGCTTCTATCCATAACAGTCTTAGAAATGTAATTAAACCTTAATTACGGTTTCTCTTGTATTAGGTACGAAGATTTGCAAATTATCGTTTAACGGGATTACGCGTTAATTTTACAAATTGCCGGTACCCTTTAAGTAAAGCAGGAGAATAAATAGCAATTTCAAAAAGGGATGCTCGATTAGTTGTTACGTTGTATCGATATATTTAATCAACTCGTGCACATACGACAACCTATGTTATTTAACAGTTTTCATAATAATCTCTAGTATTACCATAGTCAATAATCACGTTTATTCTGCGTATAGGCCTTCGATGAAATTCACATCTATTTCTGAGATATTTATAGAAAATATCATGAGAAGGATCGTCTTCAGCAAAGGTATAAAAGACATAATTTAATTGTATTATTCAGTTTTCTCCTTAAATTGGTCAAGCAGAACTATTCGGAACCGTCTCCGTATAACGCCCGTTACAGTTTAAAGAAGGAATAGAGCTCCATAGTCGAAACTAAAACCGTTTTAACACCATGAACGAAATTGAATCGATACAAATATCGTAAACTCGAAAAACCCTAATCTAGATTCCCGTAAAGGGCATTTCACACATATTACACTTGCGTGCGAGTGTATATGAACACAGGCCACACGCACATTACTGCAAAAATATATTTTCAATTTTTGTTTAAATAAATCGCGAAGCTCCCGTTCATGTTCTCAAATTAATTGGACGTTTTGATAGGGGCTTTAAAATATCAATAATTCCGTCCGAAATATCGCTTTAAAAGATTTTCCGTCGGCTCATTGTTATGACGGTATCGCGTCGCAAACGTGTCATGGAAATGAAGTCAATTTACATATTAATTGAAAATCAAATCCGGTTTACATTTCACGGGCCTTAATCCCGTAAAAATACTCTGATTTCCGTTTGTCCGGTCCAGCAGATTAGTTTACACGGGGGAAGGCTAACAACGCCGGTTTATTCAATTCGATATGATTCCACGCTCGCGAGGTTTACAGCAAATTGTATGGAAATGATATTGGGCTCAAAATTCTCGCCAAATATGCACTTTTGCTGCGAGCGCGGATTTAACGCTAGATGCACACTGCCATATTTACGGGATATTCGTGTTGTATTTCCCTTCTAACAGAACTCGAATCTATGACAGACAATGTAACCAAATCGACTCCAAATAGCATTGAATACAGTCCCGATTAGCTATATGCACGAGCAGAATTTTGAGTACACGTTAATTGGCACACGCAAAAGTCATATAATGGGAAACACATTTTGGACCAATTTAGCTTGATCCGAGTTAAATATTATGTAAGTAAAGATAAATTCGACAGAATGAAATTCCATGCCATGAAATGCTATTTATGATTCAATATCTAGTTTAATCTTTAATGGTCCACATGTTATTAAGAGACGGAAGATATGGTCATGGGTCTCCTCCTGTCCCGCTCAGTGCTGGACAGAACATCGCGTATTTAGGAAATGTAACTTGAAAGTCAAATATAATACTTATAAGTAAGACTAAGTGTTATACTATATAAGTGTTCTTATAAGTATTCTATCTTTATAACACACACTACAACAGTGTTTTTCAATTAGAGGTCTATTTACTTCTTCCATCTATGTATTCGTAACCGCATAGTAATTCGTAGTAACATTCAACAATTCGCGTTCAACCGACTACAGAAATAGTTGCTTTTTTGCGAATACAAATGGAGGGACACTTCAGACCATTTTGTTCAGTTGTTAGGCACAAAGCTTACATTGGAGTATATCCTCGAATTGCTGTCGCTTTTATTCACAGTGCTTTGTTTACATGACGCTATTCTAGGTATAATGGGTCCTAGCTGCCCTACGGATTGAAATTATGAATAAATTTGTTATATCTTATACTTTGTACTTAACTTTAAACAAGTTATTATTTTTTGTTTAACTGCTCTTACGTTTTTTTGTACCAGAATGGGTTTGACTTGTGGGTTTTTATGCTTTGAATAATTTTGAACACGATAGTTGTGTTCGATGCTTCTTAAACGTTGGAACACCTTACTCGAATATATCTTACTATTGAAATTGGTATGTACGTATAGGAAGGTACAACGAGGCAACCGTCTTAGTCCTCAAGAGTCTCACGTAGTACACACGTAGTACGTGCGTAGGACGCGTACATCGTGCAAGACACTGATTCTATTTGGGGTCGATTATACATTTCCATGGTCGGCAATTGCAACTTATCATCAGGTGGAGAGCGCACTTGCGCGTTTGCAACATGAAAATTATAAAACGAGAATAAATTGAAAATGCTCTGTCTGTGTTTCTATTATACAGAAAACTCCACAAAAACCACAGCCCATAATTCTATCCTAATATGTGAAAGCTTTATTTATCTGTCGTTTAAAAATAAAGGAAATGGACTCGATGAATACCAAAATGCTCAGAACGCTTCAAAGTGTACAAGCCGAGATTTAAACGTATTCTTTCCTCAAAGCCTCCGTTCGGATAGAAAATCCTTCAGACGCAACGATAGCTTCGTTCAATTTATTCACAACAGACATTTCGTGCGGCTGCATTGATACTTCATTTATTTTGTGTTTTTATTATGAATAACGTTTACGGTTCGGTTCCGGAGAAGGTATGTGTGATGGGAGGGTATTGATGGGATTTTGTGTGTTAAGGGTTGTTTAAACGAAAGGCGGTTGAACTCAGGGCCTGTCTTAACCATCTAGGCGCCCAGGCAAGTCAGATTTGGCGCCCCGAGTGAGTCACACATTTGGCACCCCGCGCGGCTTACATATTTGGCGCCCTTTATCAATTCTAATATATATGACATAGCGGAAGCAATTGCGTATTTAGGCGTACGTTGGTGCCCGTAGCAACCCTGAGCCCTAGCGCCTTGGGCGACCGACCGGGTCGCCCACCCCTAAAACTGGCACTGGTTGAACTCTACATATGTGATGCGACTCCGGAAGCACCACCACATCCATTTCTATCTTATAATAGTGGTGTTAAGCGCTACTGTTTGAAGGATGAGGTACGACATTTCCAGGTAATTGAGATTTATGTATCCGAAGCATACCAACTTTGTCCTCAGAGATCATAACGCATGTGTGGCCAGTGGTTTGTGTCCACACACGTATAAAACACACCCTTCAAACCCGAACACAGCAGTGCTTAATACTGTTATTATTAGACAGAAATAGGTGCCTCCAGAGTCGAACCACAAATAATTCTACCAAATTCAAACCTGCGATCTGCCATTAACGATCTTTTTTAATTGTTTTTGTAATTCAACTAATGTAGCAGTTGTACATTCGTTTGGGGCGAGAGTAACAACCATAATCTTATTCACTAACTAAAATTCGTTGAATATTACACGTATTACATAACATTTATTTGATTTGAATAATTTTAGGTACACATAACAATCAACACAACGATATAATGATAATTTGATTTAAAATTTAAATTAGTAGTATCTACGCAAACATTTTAATTTAAAACAATATTGTACAGAGGTTTCCGAGCGTAAATTTATCACAAAGATGTAATTAGAATTAGCAGAGGAAATTAATACGAGTACAATAAGGAATTAACGTTCTAGAATTCGTTGATTTCGTTTGATGTGAAACGTGCGAGATTAAACGTGAGTTCTTAAATAAACGAAATCTAATTAGCGAACGCGATCGGCCCTGTCGGGTCTAATTAGGAGCAGTTTGGTTTGACGCCAATAATTATCTACAACCCATATACGCGAAGTACGTATAGAGCCATAGCTTGAGTAGATTTTACCCGATCTACAAAGTTGAGAAGCTGATAGCGCGGTTGGATGATAGATGGGTGACCGTTAGACAATAAATTTCAAGCACTTCTGTTTTAGAAGATCCATAAAAGTGAATGGGTGACCTTTAGGGACCTAAATTTAAGCACATTGTAGAGTTCTATCCAGATCCATAAAGGACTTGAGCCCGGTTATTATCATTGGTATATAAAATGTGCTGTAGCCCATATACGAATATATCTTTTATAAACGTACGTACACTGCAATATAATCAAAATAAGACTGATATAATACAAAAACTGTGTTTCTATGTGATAGGTACTCTCATATATTAACTCAATTAATATATATATTTCATCAACACGCTTGAAATGTTAAAAGATCATTTTTCCTTTTACGTCACTTTTTGTTATGTCATAAGAATCTAATATCATAGCAATATTTTGAATTCTTTTCATTTATTTATCACTTATACGCTAAAATATCGAACGCGGTGTTTATCCGAAAAAAAAATGAAAAAAAAATACGCCGACAATCCAAACAAAAACAAATTCGCCGCGTAATTAACGTTACCTGTAATACAATTAGTTAAATTTAGGCATTGTTATTTATAAATCATTAACATATAATTGGCAACTGTAACTACATTTATTTATTCTCTCGATAGTCCGTGACGTACGCAATGGCAGGTCGGTCAGTTAGCGATAAATAATAATGAACTCATCAGCATAATGGGGCAGTCAAAATAGTGTCAGTTAAATAAATCACATGCGTCTAACTCAAATTGGCTGCACGCTGCATCTAACTTTACTGGTTTAATTGTACTGTCATTGTTCTATTTATTAGGAATTGATTTTCATTGTATACGGAAGTAGAAGTTCAAAGGTGGTAGAACCGTTTATGAACCTATTTTTGACTTATAAAAGCAGTGTTAAGCGCTGCAGTGTTTTGGACTAGAGGGTGTGGTAAGGGAGACGTACCTACAAATTCCAGGCGTTCCAACTTAGTTCTCGGGGGTAGCAACACAACTAAGGCCGTCCTCAGGTAAGACTGCTTCTCGGAATTGATAAGATGACTACGATCAAAACTGACCCACTAACTTCCGATGGAATGTTGCCCGTTTATTATTTACAATGTACGGCAGTCAATCACAGAATTTATTATCAATTTCAAACTAGATTCGAACAATTCACTAGAATCCTAATACTGTTCAGTTTATTCCTGCAATCTAGTACAAACGTGAAATAGCGATTAGTCAAATTGCGTACACGCTACATTTCCATCAGATTTAATTGTATTGTCATTGTTTCATTAATACAAATGATAATTTAGACCATTTTCAATTGTTATTTTACTGTTATGTGACATCAACCGGGCGTGCCGATAAAACTTTCGAAAGAATCACATTGAACACAATACATGTCGGAACAATACAAAATTCGCAGTGATATCAAAACAAAGGGAATTAAATCGACAGACTCAGTGTCACAGTAAATAAGCGAGCACTGAAATCGAACACTCGTACAAATAATTAATTCAAATCAAATTAGTGAAAATGCCAATTTTTCAATGTGACATTTTAAATTGAATTTGAATTGGACTTTCAATTTAATTTAATCAATCGTGTATTTCCAATATTCGTATTAGGAACGTTATTAATGTATTAAATTAAACAGAAACGAAAATACTGTAATCAAATGAAATGTATTAAATAGCTAGTAATAAATAATATTACAAATGAATTTGGTTATGTGTTCAATATGAAAAAGTATCGCCTTGAACAATAATGTACGTAAGTCTATGAAGATGCCAATTTAAAAATATATGTCCAAAGTATCCTGTAATTAGATTTACTTAATTTGTGCCGAATGGTAGTATAAACAATACCCGTTAATGTGGAAGTCGTAGCAGGCGACTAAGGGACAAAATTCAGTACTTGGACAACAACGTTATCTTGTATAACATCAACACTACTGCGGTCATTAACAAGCCTAGCCTGGCATGGGCGCGTTGACTATTGATAAAACACCCTATTAGGGGAAAGCCCTATGTCCAACAGTGGACCTCAAACGGCTGATGAAAGGAATTATGTTCATACGGTTTTTCCTTGCGCCTACCCTAACTTACATCACGAATACCATACTATTTAACCCAAAAAATATCAAAAAAGTATTAAATCAATGAATTACAATTTGTGACTTTGAAACATTTCTATATAACAATAATTGTCCATTGGATCTAACGTTGACTTTCCAAAATTTAACTACGGGTCGTTGAACTGTTAATGAGCGAGCCAGGTGTGAAGCTAAGCGCCATCCACTTTAATCGAGATCTAACGGACGGTAGCTCGATGATGCAAATTCAGATACTCAATCACACAAATTCTCACTGAGCTAAACATTCAAATTATCGTCGTAGTAAAATATTGTACTATAGTGTCATTCACTCTTTATGATGACGATTCGACTCGCGCGTTGAACAAGTTAAAGTGACAAATTCAACGCTTAAATAATTATATAAGTAACAGACATATTTGAATTATAATTAAATGACTTTTCGAACAAGTTTTATGTAATTCTATTGTTAGGGGAACTATATTGTATGCATGAGTATATGTAGTAATAGTTAGAAAAAACAGCATATTTCTATATTATACCGAGTACTAGTAGACGCATCATAATGGCCGATTTTCGACTATAATAAAAGAATTTAATTTAAATTTGTAGATCCGAATAACTTATATGATAAAATCGACCCGTTTTTAAATAAAACATAAAAAAATAATTGTAAGTAGGTTTTGGTTTTATAAGGTTAGTGATCTTAGTATGTTCACGTGTCTCAAGGTATTAGCATCATAGAACCCTAACCTGACCCTAACACTTTAGTCTCCTAATGTATTTTGGAAAGCGATAGGAAAGTACAACACTCGACAAACGCATTAGACGATAACTTTATTGATCTCATATTCCCTTTACTCGCGTACAAAGACATAAAATGTAACAATATCTTATATGAATACATTTTAAAGGTTATTGCGACGCCATTTTGGTCCGCGCCTTTCACGTCCGGACCCATACAATGGTCGTCCCCATTTGAATCGCAACACGATAATAATATGTTATGCAGTCACCTACATCGACAAGTTTATGCAGTCCTGGTACTCATATTTAGATAAACTGATAGAGATACATGTTCCGGGATATTTTGTATCTGAAATGTATTTGTTTTTCTGCATTTTTATCATATTTTTTATAAGCAATTCTTTATTAGGAGAACCATCTATTAAGGTGGGACCTTACAAGTTTATTTAGCCTGGATAGGAAGATTCGTATGTAAACCTTATACATTCAAATATAATTTTTATTCGAACTAAATCACACATACGTTATTAGCCCTAAGGACTAAGAAATAATGACTTATACAAGTAGAAGTGACATAGGTATACTGGCAGTGGTGCCCGCCTAGAACCAGTAAAAGTTTAATCACCTTTTGAAAAATTAAAGACTTTATATTTAAGCTTAAATGAACATTCAGTTAATTAGATCAACTTACTATACACGAGATATTCAGAGGCCAGAGTTGGTTTACGTCCGGACGCGCACAACGTCCGCAGCGATTGGAATTACGATAATGCACGTCACCTCTATACGTCTGCACGCCTGGTACCCTCTGGTTAATGTTATGCATATTAAGTAAGGATAAATTGTATATGTTTTTAATACATTATATTAACATATTTTATTTATTGAAAAATCTGTTGCACAACAAGCGGACTTAATACTGCATTATTAACCAACCAACTTTTAGGATACGCAGAAATGAACTAAATTGTTCGATTAACTAAGTTTTTCTATCACTATTTAATGTCCTAATCAATAACAGTTTGCTTAATTCTAAAAGTAAGTAAGAAATTTTCATAACACATTTCGTTTATAATTTTATAGTTACGTTGTTTCCATAGCAAGGTTTTTATTTTTTCATTATAGAAACCACCCACTTTCAACAGCTTGTTAGAATAATAAAATCTTCGTTTATAAATATTTTGTACTGAAAATACATTATAAGGTTTAATAGCAATATTATCTAAAAACACGGTAGTGTTTGACAAATTCTGATGAAACAGTACCGTGGTTATGGTACACGAACCATTTGAAGCTACTTTTGACCCCTTAATAACTCCGGATCTACTTAAGTTGAACACGTGAAATTTGGTT
>DWNY01001495.1:0-12558 GCA_018250635.1 Telegonus apastus
TTAAATTCAATAGAGTATTATTATTTTCTGTTACATTAAATGTCTGCAGCTATTCCTTTAATCAGTTACCAGACGCATGTAATTAATATCACTAATTATCGTATACATTTTATATGTAGGTATAAGTAAGAAAGTGGCAAAAACTTTGATTTGTTTTGACTCTATTATTAACAGTAATTATTATAAAATGGGATCTCATATCTCACGATCCTCATATTATAGTTTCCTGGAAATCTGTCGAGAGGTTGAATAAATAACCAGAGCAGCTGTCCTTCTAATCAATTACTGCTGTCATACGACTTTTGTCTTGACGACTATAAAATTGCCGCACTTTATTTTTTTCTGTGCCAAAAATCAACATCATCTCGAACGGAATGTTAACAACACAATATTTTTCAACGTAATCTTAATCTCAACAAATTGCTGAAAATGAAAATATTTAATGATGCGCTTTCACAATAGAAAATGTTGGTTTAAAATACGTGGTGGTACATTAGTGATTTTGATGATCGCTCTTTAGACAATAGCTAAAATCTTAAGTCTCGGCTATAACTAATTTAATTTGACTCATTTTGACTCGTTGCCAGAATGACTAATTCCCGAGAACATGCCGTCATTCTCTTTTTATTGCAGTATTTTTTCTAGGTGTTAGAGTTCAAGCTATTTAACTATTGTAATAATGGATGGCGCTATAATATACAATAGATTTTTTCACACTCGAAGCTTGGTCTTCCTTTTTTTTTTGTAATTCATTTAAGAATGTACTTATAAGATTAGACGTAATAACATATATAGCGTTATAAATTACTTTGGCTTAATGCAGGGAAAGAATAAAAATTAAACTTCGAAGATAATAGAATTTTTATTACGTTCTTATTAAGTATTTATCACGAGTGAGATATTTTTATTGGCATAAAATCATATGTTTGTATATAGCTCGTACACATGATTACTTCTATGATCGATTTGATGTAGGTAGGCTAGGTTATGGATTCGGTCACAGGTGTCCACGGATGGTCTAACAAATTAACTTAAGGCAGGTTGCTCATCCGTTAATAATGTCTATACAAACTCAAATTAGTTTATTAGACTTAAAGAACCTATATCATCTTCTAATTATGTTACAGATACCCTGCCGTGACAATTTTTATCCACTAAAACATATGTGGACTTAAGATGATAGAATCCTTTGTGGTTTAATTCTGGTAGCTCCACACCTGTTGCTGCATAATAAAAGCAGTGAATGGTTGGCTATTCTGGTTTGAAGGGTGGGGTAAGGATGAGATACTTAAGGTAAGTGGCCACTACTGCCCATGGACATACGTAATCAACAACAGATAAGATTAGTCCTACCTGACGTTAGCCACAAATGCGTTGCTACCCCTTAGGACTAAGATGGAACGCCTAGGATAGGTATGTCTCCCTTACCACACCCTTCAAACTAGACCACAGTAGGGCTTAACACTGCTGTTATTAAGCAGTAACAGGTGTGGCGGTGGTGCCGCCAGAGCCCAGTCACAAAGGGTTCTACCTTCTTGAAAGTATCCTAACAACCTCTAAAGGCTACCTAAGCATTGTCACTTTGATATAGAAACAACAGATCGATGTCGAATGATGTGCAGCTTTTAATGCGGTATTCGAATAAAACATACAGTGCTAGTTCGTGGAATTCCTTCAACATGTAGTAAAATTTTATTAAAACCACGGTTATCGTAAACAGAACAAATAGCAAAGTTTACGAGCCATTCGTCGCGCTTTTCCATTTGCATCACGCGAACGTGTCATAGGGAATCCATGGCTGACTTGTGCTGTCGCAGTTTGTTGCTTGAAAAGTCACAAGAAATATAAGCATTCAAAGAATCAGGTATGGTCATTAAATTATTGTAATTAGAAACACGGTTTTAAGACTGGTTTTCAAGTTTCAGATTTCTTCGACAAATGTCAAAAAAATACAATTTCATCTAGTGTGTGTGTTCCGTCAATCTTTCAGTGGCTGTCTGTTTATATCTGTGAGTCATATTACTATGAGATATTATTGAGATATTTTAATTTTTGTAACTCCATAATAAGGGTACCAAAGTTCTTTCTCAGATAATGCGTTATATCTTTTAAATGAAGCTTAGCAAATTAAAACTTATTTTCTATATAATTGGAGTTTTTTCTAGTTCACATACGAAAAATACACCAAAAGGTATTTTTTTTTGGGTTTTCAATTTAGTTTTTATTTGTTTTTAATTATGAGCGAATTTTAACCATTGTGACGGGACTACTAGTAATTGTAAAAATACTGTACTTTTATGAACATGATCAAACGAAGAGTGGTCATTAATTTAAAAATAGAAGCAGCTTCTGAATGAAAGTATTAAATTACAAAAAGAAAACTTTAAACTTAACAAAACGCAGCGATAAAATGTGTAGGTACGACGCGTTTACAAATCCTTTACGGTCACATTTAGAACTGTTAGCGCTTCTTTATAATAAAAAGGTCTCAACAAAGGCCCATTAAAAACTGAAGTCATAACAGGAAACGTGATACAGTGGCGGAGTTTTGACGACTTGTCAGACCAATGAAGAGCAACGATTAAGTGTCAGATAAATAGAAACATCGGACGGAGGCGATAGTATAAGAATGCCTTTTCACTGGAGATGTGCGAAGTAGATAAGCTATAGAGGTGTGGCAATTCCACTAGTAGAATTAAGTATCTACTTGATTTTAATGATTTTCAATGAAAATTGTTTCCATCAAAATTAAGCCCTTACATTAACGAATTGGACATATGTATATCCATAATTTAATTACCTCGCATATTTCTGGTGGACTGGCAACCGAAATTTGACGATTAAACTAATTGCGTGAGAATGATACCTGCAATTTCAAATATAATTGAAAATCTACAATCACCAGGCATTTAAATAACAACTCGATAACTATTACTCTGTCTATTCTGTACTAACATCATCTGTACAGATGGCTGTTGTCCATTTGACGCAGTTTTTTATATTCTATGCATTACTGCACCAAAATTGCTCACATTATTTCCGTCGCGACCGATAAAGATATTTATAATTTCTTACAAATTAGTTTCGTTTCTAAAGCGACCATATCGTTTATCACTCGTCTGTAGTAGAACAAGACACTGAGGATTCCCTCTTTCATCATAAAGGCGCGGTGGGCAGCAGCTGGCGCTCACTTTATGTGGTTTCCGAACGGCTTCTCTTTAATAATCGTGTTTATTTTCTCAAGTGGAACACCCATTATACAAAAATGCCTAATAACACCAGTGCCTTTAACTTCAAACATTTGCGCCACGGCGTGAATCATTTAAGTCGATTGACAGACTAAATTAATTTAGTCCATTATTAAATACACTAATATTTTTACACACATAATCGCTAAGATTTCACTGTAAATGCCTTTGGGATACGAAGACGAGTACACATACCTATACACAAATCAGTAAATAATGTCACCTCGATTTGTTGTTGATCGGCTACTGAAATAGGAACCCGCTCTATGTCAAACCGTTGTGGTGATTTGGAATGCGTGGTTGTCAATATGATAGGAGTCATTGTCATTTCAATTTAAGCGTGAATCAAGTGTTGGGCTACTATCAATCAGGCTCCGGTCCAAAATTATAGAGAGCGGTGAGACTCCGATTTTTTTTAAAACAGTTCATTAATGGGACATTAAAAAATAGAACTGATATAATTAGATCAATGAATATTCTCGAAGGCCTTAGAACATATTTAAAAGTTACAATTAGGTTGTCTACTGTCTAGTAACGTCAAGAAACCACAGTGGAGTATTATAGAAAAACATGGTCAATTGCTCATATCTGTCAGAATAAATCCTTGCCCTGCACGAGAGACATCAACGAGAATCTATCTATTCATGACATGCATGTCGAAAAACTAATTCGCTATCGTCTACTCCACTCAGTTGCATTGCTATTCATAGTGTGCTTAACGTACCCCTTTGCGAGAGAACAGCACAAACGCAAACGAGGAACGTAACACGCTCGTATTTAGATAGGAACACTAAGCAATAAGCCTTCTCGTCAGCTAATAACAACAGTAGCATCTCCGGCGATATCTCAATATCGTAGGTGCGAGTTAATTAACACATGACGCTTGTTGTGGAAATAGAATTCCTGTAAGCGAGCGGGGTGCGCGCGCGCCCGGCCCCGGGCCACGCTCCACGCCGAAGCGATGTTTGTTTACAACCAGCGAGACTTCATTACGCCGTTGGCTAATGTATTCAACTCCAGCCTCCACGTTAACAGCGACACTTCTCGGAATCAATATGCTCCTTGTATGTTTTGATTGGATCGCGCCCTAAACCCCCGCACAATTCAACCCTACTGCACTGTTACAAAACACAGTTTTCTACGACGCCCTCCGCCAACTTTAATGACGCCGAATACAACGAACAGATTTCAATGTTAATACTCGTCGGGATAAATTTCCTATAGTGGTAACGACCTCCGCATTGAACTTGTCCAATTTTAGGGTTAACGCGCATTAATTTGTTTTATTAACGGTTTATCGTTTAGCCGTTTCCTGCTCTGAACTGTTGCCCAGCTATTCCGATTGTCTGCTATTTTTGTAACAATAATGCGGCCTATTAATAACGTCATTGTCTTCTCAACAATACATTCTTATAAAAGCAGGTGGGTCTATAAAAGAGATGATTTAAGGTTATAGTTCAATACAATGCCACGAAACAATATCATTGTAAGCCAGACAAACTGAGTAATGGTATCACAAAACTCATAAGACGACTTGTGATCCCTTCGCCCCCAACAAATAATAATGTTTCATCTTATAAAAATATTTCCCTTACGACTGTCTCTCTGTATATCACGGTATTTGTCACAGAGGATCACCCTTTATGTTCGTTTCCAGTCAAACCCCTTAGATAAGCGAGCCTTTTATATGCCAAATATAATATATTATGGTTTACATTTCTTACTAAAGACTATTGTGGACCTTCCTTGCTTGCTTTCTCTCCCTACAAATCTAATGGAAAATAAGAAGAACGTGAAAATTCTTAAATAATGATCATGATACCAATAAAAAATAATTCTGAATAAATGGTTTCATTTAAATTTTACAAGTAGGCGTCAAAATGAAGGCATTGAACTACATTTGCCTAATATAAAATATAAAATACAAAGCTAAAAGCGTCTACAATTATATATTTTTTAATTCGCTATTGTTTCAAATTATTTAGAGCTACAAAATCAATTTCAGCAGAAAATCACTTACAATGAGTCAACGCTTTAAAAAGTGGAAATATAAAGCCGTATCCACATAGGGCGTCCGCGCACGAGCCATTACTTCCGACATATGAGCAACGCAAAAATATCCGCGTATTATGGGTTATCAGAAGCAGAGCCGCGTCTCCGTGCCGCGTCTCGTCCGTACGGTTTAATGGATTGCTCGCTTTCATATTCCGGAACGTGCGCGTTTGGTTCTATGATTGCCGAGTGATTTAACGCTCCGTACGCTGTGTACGATTACAGGTGGACGTTTCTACGAGATTACTGTTCCATTAGCGCAAGTAAAAGTATATTTATAAATAATATTTCAGATATTTTTCCACGGATTTAAAGATATTAATATATTGAAAATATACTAATTAAGCGGATGTATTTGGTCGTAAAATACAGATTTTAGATATAATGCCTTTCTTCTTGTAATAAAAAATGAAACTATATTGTTTCTTCTACAAATAAAATTCAAATTCAAATTTACACTTTCTAACAGCATTTTCGAATACAAAAGCTTGAAGAGTACGAGTAACTTCTCAGTTCTCGCCCATCTGTTTGCTCGTCTATAGCTCCCCTTTCATATGAAAGGCGAGAACAAACAGAGAATGTGCCAAATAGCAAACAATATTATACGGAATGCACAATAATATCAGTTCCGGCGTGTGGGTGCGGGATGCTGTTTGCTCCCGCGAATAAATATGAAATTCGAAGACGCTCGTCTCAGCCGAACAAATATTATGTGAGCTTTGCTTTGGTAAAATGATAACCGCCAAGATTGAAAAGTTGGATTTAGCCGCGAGGAAGGGAATAGGGAAACTATTGCATATTAGGAAGTCGAGAAACGTAACACTTTTCTCATATTACCTATTTGGATATATTTTTTAGATTTTTTAAGAAGATGATAAAGGTATTTAGACTATTTCATTGTGAATATTTTTGTAACCTGCGTAGCCTGCGATTGTTTTGATATAATTTTACTTTTGCTGGACAATGAAAATAAAAGCTCATTAAGGAATTGATTCCGTAAAAGGGTAAGTATCTATACTAAAAGAAAGAGATGATAATAATTGAATTGATAATACTGTGATCAAAACTGTACAGTTAAGCGCAAAAAACATTGGCACAACGTAGATTGTCGTTGACGACCCGTGTAGCGGGGCGGTCACCATACCGGTCTTACACACCTTGGGTTCTGAGCTCGATCCCCGGTCAGATAGATATCTGAATGATGTATTTAGATTTCTGTCTTGGGTCTGGGTGTTTGCGTATCTATCTCTTTGTGTGTATCCATGCCACTCGAGATGTAGGATAATCCTAGTGTGGGGCTATGAGTGTAGGAAGCGTTAAGTTACTAATTATAGCATTGCCACGACGCTATTATCAACGCGGTATTAAAATCATTCCATCTCCATAAAGAAACAATAAAATATTAAGTTATAAGTCATTATGATTTAATTCGTATAAATAAAAAATCTCATAACTCACAAATGCATTTTGTAAGTTTTTTAGCAGTTTGGAATGTAAAACGAGCATGTAGTCAACCTAATGTGAAGTAATTATTGCCACATAAAAATATCTATTATTAACCTTAGGTATATGGAACTGGGGTTCTATCTGGAATCAATTACAGATGCTTTGTTATTCCTGATTACTGAAATTGTCACAAGTATACATTATCACTCGTATACAGATGTACCGGTGACTGCACCGTTTGGTTCACGCTAAATAAATAATACCTATTTAAAAAAAAGCTGAACTAAAGTTTAAAAAATAATTAGCGTAAAAGATTATAGATTCTCTCCACCGTCTAAATTCCAGAAAATTTGTTGTAAAAATATTTTTGCACGAATTGGACTTATTAATTCTTCCATAGCTGGTCTTGTGCCATAACGAATCTGTATCCAGCGACCCCACGTTATCATCCCGTGAGAATAACTCCCAGATTTATGCTACACGTAAAAGTTTACGGCGCTTTTGTTTCCTTGCTAGCGACATATGGAAATTGGAGCTTCTAACTCATACGGACATAAAAAGTATTCATGTCTGATATTGATACGGCGATGGGGATGATAATATCATTTCCTATTTATTCATGCTTCTAGATGTTTACGTAGATAATATATTTTTTATGAATTGAAATAGCAAACGAGCATGCAGTTTGTCTCACAATAAGTGGCAACCATTGCCCATCTATAAACAACTCCGGATAGGATTTAGTTTACCTGAACGACCAAAAATGCGTTACTACTGCCATATAAGAATTAAGAAGTACCTACCTAAAAAAAGAGTAAAGGTGTCTTCTATCGAACCCGATAAATAAATAATCCATTAAATGTGTCCGTTCTTTTATAATATGGAAGTAGCAAACAAGCACGCAGTACCTAATGATAAATGGCCACTGCTCATGAATAACTTTAATCAACGCCCGAAAAGATCACAGCCTCACTTGTGGTAAGCCAAAGATGCGTAAGTTAGAACGTGTCGGATAAGTGTGGTCCCTTACCACACTCATCAGTCTACTCGTAGAACAGAATAAGATCTAAATCTATGACAAAAGTAATGTCTATTAGTAAAATTATTTAGTATGTCATTAACTGAAAATATTTGTGATGAAGTTGTATAAATTCTTTAAATTTCAATTTTCTCATAAAATTGTTCATAGTGTTGTACTTAAATGTATTTTTGCAAAAGCAAGTTATATAATGAAATAATCTCAAGAATGACCCCAAGGTAAAGACTTGGGACAAAGATGACTGTTGGATAATAGAAGAACGGCTTTACGACGCGACACCCGCTCAACACATCACAAGACCCGCTCGAGAGCTGCCAATACTGTGTTCGAGACAACTTTACTGTGTTTCATACTGGAACATTTATTTTACTCCATAGTTGGGGTTTATTTTTGTAAAACGCCACATATGTTTGTTTGGTGTAACGTTTCTATTCTAATTAATCTACTATAAAAAATCTTTTTTAGCAAGTTTAGTATAACTCACAAGAGCTTGTTCCTAACTGTTCCCGAAAATGAAATAATTTAGTCACGGTCAGTAATTGAATGAATGACCACTAATACCTTAGTAATACCTACTTATGACGGCCCCATCGAAGAGCCCGTTAAAATGACGGGTCGGGGGGTATTATTTAATAACAGGTGTAATTTTTTATTAACAGTTGTTAACCATAAGTTAAGTATAAGAATGGACATCAGGACAGGATAGGCAAGGATTAGTAAGTGATAGGAATACTTAGTATCTAAGTGTTTTTAGTTAACAAAATCATCGTTGTTTAAATCCACATACGAAAGTAATATTATCAACCACGATAGAACTTCTACATTTACAACAGAATAATCTATTTCAGGAAAATAGCACATACAGAATAGACAGACCTATGTGAAACGATAAAAAATAACGAGATGGCCAGCCAACTCTAAGCAATTCGCCGGACACCCGGCACTTTGTGCAATGTCATCGATGCATATAAAAAGTTATGACCACTGGCAATATTTCCGAAGGCGGCCGCAGCCATCTCCGAGGAAACGATATGCAGTAAACGGTCGGGCGTGCGGTCTCGCGGGGCCCGTGCCCCCTGACCCGTCGGATTTTATGCCAATTTTCATAAAAATAAATCTGACTCGTTGATTGAACCAGTCGCCGCCCCGTCCGTGATCGCCTCTCTATTTTATTGTTATTAGCTCTGTCCTGCAAGGGTACGAATTATTGTTTTGCCATTTGTTCCAAAAATCAGATACGTAGTAGGTATGGTGAATGCTGTGTTCCATATATGCTCAGAAGTGAGTTGTGTATTGTTTATATATTGAATAGGTGACAAAAGTTAAAATTGCCTTTTATGGTTTTTATTCTCACGTAACTTAATAAATATGCATGTATATCGCAATAAATGGAATGCATTTTTATGTAATCCGTTCGCAATAAGATATACTATACATTTTGCTTTTAGTGACTGTGAAAAAATCAAAGGTGACAAGAAGTGACATTCAAGGCAATGCGACAAGACACGAATGGATCATTGGCCGGATAATAATTATCCCGCCAAAGCGTGAAACGATCGCACGAACGCTATCTCTGCAGCATCTGATGAAACAAGTGTTATGGCATCGTAACCGGCCTTATACGATTGAAGTTCACTCTTCGAGAGATATTCTGATGGTTATCAGCGACCACACACGGCAGCTTGACAACCGGCTAGTGCGAAACTAACTAGTTGCCACCGTTCACCAATCTTCTGCCTTTTAAAGTTCAAATCAATTTAAGCTTAGAATAACACGAACCTTATGACGCTTCTGTTGTACCAACATTTGCTTATTTCATTCGCTTATCAAATCGCTATGCGGGTTGTGGAGTCAAGAATTAATCTTTGCATTAAGAAAACGAGTTGCATCGAATACGACTGAACAAAAGTGCAGAGTGTAGTCAAAGAAGCATGGCGGGCGATCGTGATTTATCGTCGGCCGCTTTTGAATATTAAATAATCTTTAATGGGAGCGCATGATCGGCCCATTAGCCGACGTCCCTGCTTTCACGTTTAATAAAGAGTCATTTATAAGCCAGCGACGCTTTTCCCTTATCTGGACGAAGTATGTCGCGCGTCTGAGAGGTGCCGCCCTATCGGAATTAATTCATAATTTTTATCCTTTAAAGGCATGTACCATATTTATCTAGAATAAATGGTATTTGCTTTATACAATATTTAATCTATAGGTGATAAAATAAATTGAAGTGTGTCTCTGTAATTTGTGCTGCTTTTGAAACTAGTCTTACATGGTACTCGTTGTCTGTCTGTTTATCTATTCATTATATTCTTTTTGCGGGCAAATCTTCGAATCTTAGGGAAGCTCCTAAAATATTAAAAGGTCTAATTAAGATAACGAAAATCGCTGTACATCAATAAACTACAGGTAAGTAGAAAGACAGTAGTAAGTAACACGACCTGCAACTGTAGGTAGATACCTACATTTCGAATTCATCTGAATTCGAAATGTTTTCGTCCTAAAATTCTTTTCAGTTCCAATAAAGGCTGTAGGTATGTCCGACCGTAGCCTAATTTTTCAAAAATATGTGCATATTAGTAACTTATTGTCACGTACAAAGAAATTTATATTAGCATTTATATTCTGAAAGATTTATGATACCTATTAAATCTCTTTTAGCTAGCGTAGAAGAAGAATTTTAAAAGTAACCTAGTAGGACCTGGTCAGCAATCCAACAATAATAAATGATGATAAAAACCTTATACAGTAATTACCTAAACAAGAAAAAATGTAGAGTTCATTTAATTAATTATATACTTACTAATCAGAGACTGCATTATTGTTAGTACTCCCTACAGCGTTTAGCAAATACCTACATACCAACAAGATATTGATTTTAAAACGTTAGGAACGTTCAGTAATGGTCGGAATAATTGTTACAAAGTTGAAACGCTACGAGTATTGGTTTGATTCCCACGGCGGTTAACTATCACCTCATTGAACCATTAGGAAATTACCCCGTTTCCTCGCGTCAACGACGACTGATCGTCCTTAATGTCTGTTCTGAACCTTCGACATTATTGTGAGAACTAGAACCTATAGAAATTCTTGTAACATCAAGAACTTTTTGTTCCATGTCAGTGACATTAAATACAACGTTTTTAAGCTAATAAGCCTAAAGAAGTGCGTCGCGATGTGTTTATTAATCATTAAAGCCAATATGGGAATATCGTTTGTAAGGATGTAGGTAATGCGAGGGACGCGTAAGTACTCCGGACGTATATCGAGAGCTGCATCCTAATGACACTTCGATCGCGGCCAGCGCTCATTATCGCGAAACATTCGATCGGTTGCCTCGAGTTATTCCTCTTAATATCTGAGCGGCATGGGCCGAGAGGCTGGGATATCGTCACGTATGCGCAGTCGACTCTCGTAATTATATCGGCGCAATTAAAGACCAACTAATATATTATAATCGTTCTGTTAGCAACAGTTGTTTTTACCAGAGCATCGAGCCGCCGCGGCGCGTTTTGATCGAGTTCTCAGCCTCACAGCGACACCCCATTACGTTAAGGCGCACTGACCGGCGTGATTGGAAACGTTCTACAAATAACATCACATTCTATTATACACTGTGATCGCTATGTAAGTCTCTATTACTATCATTATGCAATGCAAAGCGCTCTCGGCGGCAATTTTTTTAAATTATACATCCATCATGTTTTTATAAAGTGTAAGAAATATTACATATA
This sequence comes from Telegonus apastus, assembly GCA_018250635.1. NCBI lineage: Eukaryota > Metazoa > Arthropoda > Insecta > Lepidoptera > Hesperiidae > Telegonus > Telegonus apastus. The sequence goes on from DWNY01001495.1 coordinate 11,517, forward strand.
TAGACATTTTTATCCATTAAATCTGAATCGCTAATCAGCATTAAGGACTAACCTTAAGTCACAAAATTGTTTCCGTAATTTTAACCTATTGAAATTTTAAATGTTTTTCCCATACAAAATTAAGAAATGGTAAGAAATTAAAATTTATGAAAAAACCTTACGTAGGTACAAGAATTACTTGTAGATGTTCAAAATAATTACTATGATTAAGCCAACATAATAAAGGAAGCAACATTTATTATTTTAATTGTATCCAATAAAACAATACTTACATAATAACCTTAAGAGGCTGTGTGCATTGAAGGGATAGACGGAACATTAGGCAGTCACGGGGACTTGACTGCTTAATAAAGGGGTAGGTTTGATTTCCTCGCGAATCATGAGAAAATTATGTTCAAGCATACGTCGGGATGCGAGGCAGGCAGCTCTTTGAGCACATCCGACGGATAAGAATAATTACTCCAATGATTGAACCCTTGGGGAGTCTCGATAATTATACATACCACATCGGATTATGTCGGTAAAAATTAACGCGATAATATCCACAGATTATTTGTTGAAGTTTTTTTTTTGTTTGGAATGTATTGCCTGTAAACAATCAATGCGACTTTTTATTTTCAAATTAGAAAGATTCTCTATCAATCTCTATTTGAAGAGAATGTAGAGATACAGGATTATATAGTTAATATTAAGAACCCATCAACTAAGACCGTTTTTAAGCCGATATATAAAGGAATTCCCTTATAATCCGCGTTTATTTAATAGTCGACAGATGTTAATCGGCGCGCTGCCTATAATTACGATTCGATTTGTGACGAGAAAAACGCTAAAGCTCGCCTCTATCCAAGAACACTCGGATAGCACAGATAATATAGCAACAATTACTGCCTCAGATTACACTTTACTACTCGTATTGTACTGAAGGAAGTCCAACTGAGAGTAAAGTAGTGTTGTAACATTAGATTCGTTACATTACATACCTATCTCTGATACCTCCCATGTATTTCCTACTAGAACTTATAGGTATATACATACATATATT
>DWNY01001496.1:0-12556 GCA_018250635.1 Telegonus apastus
GCGTGCCTGGGATTTGAATCTCGGACCCCCAGATTGAGAGGCCGAGTTTCAATCATTAGGCTATCATTAGACACTTCTTTATTATTATTTTTTGATTATTATTAATTATCACAGATGCATTAATAACAATCAATTCGCAGGAAGAACCTACAGCCCACAGTAGACGGACAAGCATCGTGGCGAGTAACGCATACACCACGTTACGTTATTATTTACATACTCGTATTCGCTTCTTTATTTGTACTCGGCGAGCATTTGCATTGCGTTTCTCGTTCAACCGCTGCATCCAGAATTAGCTGCAACTGATGATCAAATGACGTGTGCGGGTTAGAAGGATCCTAAAATTAGTTGCTTCACTGCAGCCTTGCGAAACGATTGTCGGATAACCGCACGTCTACTGTACTTAGTATAGCCAATAAGTTATACTTAGGCAACATATAAAATCAATTTATTACCAGCCATCAAGCCAACGAGGTTGAAACCGTAGAAAGCAATAACGTTTCTTAATTAGGGTAATGGTTGTGATAAGTATTGGATTCTTCTAACTTATTACATTTACGACATAGTATATTTATTTTCCTTGACTTGTAATCATTTTAAACATCACTTTACTCAGAACTTAAACTGATTTGAATTACTCTGACTTTGGTTATGTATAGAATACTTAATCACCAGTTATAAAGTATAACGCTGAGTATATGGAAAAATCACACAGCAAAAAAGGAATGAAACGTAATTGCAATTTGTATCGGCGTTACTATTCTCGTAGTATTGGACAAAATAAGGGTTTCGGAAATCTGTTGCCGAGACTACTTAATAAAATTAATTTATCCTAAAAATCCTAAAATTCTGTGTGGCAATTACAAATTTTTGTGATTTATTTTGAACCATTGTTAATATGTATATAAAGTTAGATGACTAAATGACCGAATAAGATAGGGGAGATAGGAACAAAGGAAGCAAATTTTAATAAACACAATTAAAATATGAAATGTAAGGAAATGAGCGCGCCAGCACATTACGTATTTCATTTGGAACGGCCGATGTCATAACGTTCTACTCAAAGATTATGCTGAGTGGACCCCAGGAAGCATTACACGTTACGCGACGGTTGCGACACGACACGAGACGAGCAATTTAATAAAATAATTTGCCAAAACAATAGTCGCCGGGACAATGCGGTACTATGCGGCTGGTAGGGCTGTCACGTTTGAAAAGTCGTATTTCCTACAATAACGTTACGATAATGTAGTGCTTTAGGGAAACTTACTATATTTTATGTTTAGCTGACACTAATAGACTTCAACGTGGACTAAAACTACATACATTTTTCAGAAATGGGAGGACCTAAGCCCCTCACTCCAAATATAAATGACAGCATTCTTATCTTAAAAATCGACTTTATCGACTTATTTAATGACATTCTGGATTATATCAGTGTGGCTGAAAATATTGTATCTTCCGAAAATTAAAGTACCGTAAAATTCAATTTACTAAAATATATTAAACACTATTTATGACTATGTATAGTACGTATGACAACCCTAGCGGCAGCCGTAGTACAATTAGAGCACCCGAGCCTTCCGTCACCGTTTCCGCTGTTGACAGGGATTATAATTTGCCTCATTTCATTATTATGTGGAGCTAAGCCGTGACTAAATAGCTTCTTGGGCACCTTAAGTAATTACTGGACACCTCGTTAGATGTTATTGCGGAAAACATTTTGATCTCTGTTTCATTTTGACATGATTAAATCAAGGTAAATTAGTGTAATTAATTAAAACATTCTTAACAGCGTGGTATTTATAAATGCGTAATACCTTAGTAGTATAATTAATGGTAGTTTTTTGATTAGCCATGTAATTAAGAACTTAGTATGTACTAAAATATGTAAAGGCATAACATATGGATAACTCTTTATAAATTATTTTATGAGAATAAACTGTATAAGTTAGCATATGGTCTTAAAAAAGAAAGTATTGTTTACACGTTTAAATTGTTATATCAATCAGTTATGAAAATGGATTACGTCACACCATGCTTCTTTTCTTTTAAATTATAATTCAAATTTGTTCCTTACTTTTTTATAGATTAAAATATACTTCAAACTTTCCACTTGTATTTTGTTCTCGAAGAATAATGTATCACCTTGTGCTCGACACTCACGCCCTCTGTCACGGTCCATGTACCTCATAATTCGAGTAGGCATTATGGAATTAATGTGAACACACCTTTATCATTGTTCAAAGTTAAATGAATCAACAATTATTATAAACGTATATTTCTTGTATACCAGTTCTTATAACAAAGAATACTACGATACTGTTATAATAATCGGTTTAGTAGAAGATAATGATATAACTATGATATTATGAAAAAGACATTTCTTATTTTCATGTATGTGATAGTTATTACTTAAAATGTGTTTTTTTGGTTTAAGTACTTATTCCTATGTTTATATTTGTTCCATACCCTGAAATCAGAATAGTGGTTTTTTATGTTATTGAAGTAGCAAACGATTACGCAGTCCATCTGATGGTAAGTGGCCACTGCCGCCCATGGAATCTGTAATCAACCCCAGATAAGACCGCAGTCCTACCTAAGGTCGACCACAGATGCGTTGCTACCCCTGAGGACTAAGTTAGAACGCGTCGAATAAGTATGTCTCCCTCATCACTCCCTTCAAACCAGAACACAGCACTACTTAACGCTACTGTTAGCTGGTATGGCAATTATAATTTCCAATTTCAAATTAATGTCCAATTTCAACCAGTGTGAGACAGTATTAGATCGACATAAATAATGCAGTATTTTATTTTATTTCCTCATGATTCCCACTATTTGGTGAATAATGTTAAAAATATATTTAAATCATTCACTTAACTATATGTATCGTAACCAGTGAACTTGATTTATATAGTTGCCATCTGTCCTTAGCCTTTTAAGGCCTTTTAAGATTCGTGTACATACTCATTTGTACATACAAAAGAGTATGAATGTCTGTTTTACAACACAAAACAATGACCTTTAACTTGTATCGTAACTCAAACACTGTCAAGTAGGCTCGTGGTTACATAAGGAAGGCTCTTCCAAGGTGACGGGTTTCACTAAAACAGAACCACTGCCACTCATCGAGTACTTTTAACTTGGAAACTAAATGAGATATATAAAATACGTGTAGTAAATGAAATCTGATAATTTTAAGCCGAGCGTCAGTGATATAAAACTTTATGTAAAATCAATGTATTATTCCTAGATTAGAATAACATTAGCTTCGTTTCTCGGACGAAGTTAAAAAACAAATATTACAGAAAAACATTGTCACTCATTGTCATCAGCTTGCCTATTTATAAACAGCACCGAATGCTGCAAATACTGAAAAATGCCTTTGTCATTGCCAAATTAATTGATTTTATACCGACCTGATCGCCGGCAATGACATTTGTGAATTCAAGCGACAAATCGCTCAGGTAACAGTTTTTTGTAACCGGATTTTACTTTCAAAGACTCACTGTTAAATTTTAATATTTTCATAAAAAAGGCACCTAGTTGATTATAATACTCTTAACAATAAAAGCCTTAAAGTCTTTGATTTTGATACGTGTAAGGTTTCGATACGTCGATTTAAGGGAGGAAACATACAAGCGACAGAAAGTTACATACGGCGCCACGGGCTGTCGCTCGTGTTTTAGCATCGTAATGAACGCGACAAAGTAAAAATACATAGCGATTTTGTTTCTGGGCTTTTATTAAGGAACGGATTTCAGTAATCACGATTATAAAATAAGTTAAGACATTATTTTTAAATTAAAAACACAAGTATATAATATTTGTTACAAAAATATAAAAAATGCTTATTAACAAAATTTAAAAAATATATTATGCATGTAAGTGACCACGCAGTTAACCTCCTAATATGAGGCAATATCACGTCAGAACTATCGTTCGTGGAGTGATGGAACAACCGTCAGCTGTATCACGCAAAGATCAGAAAACCTCCGACATTATAACGATATAGTTTCAAATTCACAGGAAAACATTCTCTATATACTCTTTATGTAGGAATAGAATAGAATAGATGGATAAAACAATAAATCATTTTAGCATCATCACTTGATAGATGGTTGGCGTAATACGACGCGCTTTACATATAGGGATGTCGGCCTGAGACGATTTGTATATGACGATAAGCATATTTATGGTCAATGTAGTGAAAAATCTACTTCAAATTATTTTTTCTTTTTCTTGTGCTTCGTTTAATTACTTTTTTTTATGTGTCGACCGAATTTCGGCACTGAAGGCGAGTGCGCTTTTATCGACTAAGCAGGAATAAAATAAATCGAAGATCGATTTCGAAAAATCAATTCTCTAGTCGTCTATATAATTGTCGATTTTGTTCTGGCATCGAATCAAAATAATCTTCGAAAAAAATCGCCACTCCTAGTTACATCAAGATCGTGTAGAACGATGTATTTCATTGCATACATTAGAATCGTGGTTACAAAATATGCAGGCTTAGTGGGCTATGATGGCTGTGGTTTATGATCTGATGGTATAAACGATAAAGTTATGAATATACGTGTTACGTCAATATTTTATGTCCAGTAAAGAGCGTTAATGACGGCTATAAACCCAGAGAGCTACATTTTGTTAACCTAATGTAATAATGCAATCAATTAAATTGCAAAATGTTACTAAAAGCTCCCTTTTCAAGCAATTTAAACTTTCTAACAATCTTATATTTAATGAGAAAAACAGTCTTGCGACTCGATTGATACTTTAATGCAGAAACTACAACGTTTATGTATTACAAAAATAGAAAAAAATGATACAATTTATATTACCAGTATGTAGATTATAACCAAATATATTTTACATTATTAGTAAGCGGATAACGTAAAATATATTTGGTTTATTTTAGGATGGCACAACACAGTCAATGCATTAATACGATATAACGTTAAATCATTTAAATATACATAAATAAAACAATGACATACGAATTAAAAAAATGAGAATAAAAGAAGTATATATTATTCATTCGAAGATACACGTAAGCAAGTTTCCGCTTGGGATCCTTGAGTGGTCAAAGGTACAAGTGCACATTTGGCGTCGAGTGTATCACAACAGCGCAAACCGAGTACGCACATGATGTACCTATGTACATTTAAAAGCCATGACGATAAATCTTATCTCGTCATAGTTATTAAATTTTATTATTTCGCTTTTAATTCTTAAACCTATACATATAATATATGAAGCAAACTTTTGAAAGTCCGCAACTTTAACATAAATATGGATGTATACGTCAATATGGGTGTTAACGAAGTCTCCGCTATGAAATTAGATTAACGATAAAAAAAGATCTGGCCGAAACCTAAATTGCCTATTTTGCTAACAAGGAAATATGTCGACGAAAAAACAAAGGCTTCCGAACCGTTCAATCCTTAATATGAGAAATTATATCGCCCCCTTTAAAGTATCGCGTTAAGAATCGCCACATTCAAAGCCGAGGCGAACAGATTCAGCCGTGGACCGGTAATTATATTTTACCAACCTTGTATCTTACTAACTACATTTAATTGACGGTGAATTTACAACCACGATCTGATAACGATTTAAATGTATTTAAATTTCAAATATTGTGACACACATTTGTGAGAAAATAATATAATTAAGGAATTCCTTTATAACTTAAAAAAATTAAAAATATTTGTAACATTTCGCTTAATGAACTCTAAGAACAGAAATAAAACTTCCACTTTTTTGTGCGAGTTATCTAATTATAGAATGTAAATAAAAGACACGGTTCGCCTTTCAAACCGGAAGAGAACAAATTGTTACTTGCAACAAACACTAGAGAATTTCGCCAGGTGGCGCCACACACACACTATTGTCATAAACATACTATTATATAAATATAATTAAGATTTCTCTAGATTAGAGCATAAAACCACGTAACGAAGGACCACGTTTTTATCCTATACTAGGACTCAAATCTTCTTCGGAAGTTTTTGTAATTTCGTTTACGATCTTGGATATCATGGGATACACGAGAAGAACAACACAGCTCACACACATATATGAGGAAGGCTGCTATGCCTATTTTTGCTAAAAAAGGAAATATAAAAGCAAGCCGAAAGCACATATAAAAAAAGGGCTGCTGTGTTCTGGTTTGAAGGGCGTAGTAAGGGAGACATACTTATCGAAGGCGTTCCATATTAGTCTACACGGGCAGGCACGCATTTGTAACCAATCTCAGTTAAGGCTCTTGGGGTTGATAACATATGTCTTCGGCGACAGTGACAACAATCAGTTGGATTGCATGCTTGTTGGATTACATCTACATTGAAGCAACTATGATCACAAATGTATAAAATCGCACACTAATGGTTGATCAAAGATCATTTATACTATGTTCATGAAGGTCGATCAGTCGGATTTCTAGTTTGCGTTACACGCTGGTGGGCTCAGGCTGTTGACAGTCTTCGGCTATTAGCCTTGATGTTATTAATGCCTTCGTTATGGTTTGGCATAGAGGTCTTACGAAACTGTCATCTTGAGGTCTTCCCGTCTTGCGGAACCTTGCGACAAAGAGAGAGTTAATTTCATACCAATATTGCAAAGCTATTGCATAGGAGATCTCATGTTGACTGCAGTATACGATACGAGAAGTCAACATCTTAATATATATTTTTTGATGATGGGCGGAAATCTTCAAAAGGTACCGTGGAGTGTCACCGCACTTTGTGGAATTTTTGCCGAACTCAATCCCGGACTCCGGGATCTCCAACGGAACGCAACCAAAGTCCTCTAAGCGCGAATCCACTGTTTTACTCTTATCAAGGAGAGCTAAGGCCCATCCCGCTCCTTTAGGTTTCTACGAGGGTATACGACCCCACATATCGTTGCTTATCGTCCACCCCGAGGCTGTTGAATGGACGTTTTGAGCTCCATTGTTGCCAAGCGAAAACCGACATCCCGCTTTTAGTAACACGGAACACCGTAGCTCTATCATGGTCCCGAGCTACAGGAACAAATCTCTCAGTACGAATTAATTGGATCGAAATTTATTTGTCATACGACAAATTTACGATTATAATTAATAAATACATTAGCTTGTGTATGTCGCTAATAAAACAATAATAACAGTAAGTAATTATGGAACGCGACAGCAATTAGCTAAGCGGACTGCATTCTTAGTGATAACAACACAATGGTTCCCCATTGTTCAGTCTTATTATATTATAACTTAATTAAAAGCAAAAAAGTATTAACAACTACAATCGATGCAAGTGGATCGAAACAAAAACAGATTGCATTTCTAATTGTTATGTTTCATAATACTACAAGCTGAATCCTGCATCTTCGTACTATGCTCATAAGAAGTCGCGAGTAATAATAAATATTTGTATCTACTCTGCAGCAGTGCAAAGCCGGGGCGGGACCTTAGTTATACATTTAATCCTTCCTCTTGAATCTCTTTATCTAATGAAGAAAACTAAATTAAAATCAGTTGAGCAGTTTAATAGATCTAAGCACATAAACGGCTTAAGTCACTTTGTATTACAATATGTAGACATAAAGTATCACGTTTTTTAAAAACCGTTAGTATTGCTATAAATAGTTGTAATACACTGATTTATATGTGTAGCAAAACGATTTCACGGATCTTTAAAATTGTTTTAAAAATAATTAGTGTTTTCAAACATTTTAAACTGTCCAAAATATAAATATAAAAATAACAGTTTATAGTATTATTTTATTTATCGCCACTTGTTTCTGCCTTATAGTATTATTAAGTGTTGCGGTTCTGGGTTTAAGAATGTGGTAAGGGTGACGCTTTGCCAAGGTATTCCAAGTTAGTTCTCAGGGGTAGCTATGCATCTGTAACTGACCTCAAGAAGGACTGTTATCTGGCGTTCAATACAAACGTCCAAGCAGCAGTGACCACTTACCATCAAGCGGCCTACATGCTCATTTGCTACTATCAGAGTACATAAAATGTGTTGTATCATTATTGAACCGTCTATATTTTCTATATTCTATAGAAGATATAAGTGAAATCATGACACGTGTTAAATTCCTTACATCACACGCAGGATTATTCAACGCGGCTATTTACATGTAAACGACGTTGAACTGAAAGAATCCGCATAATGCTATACGTTGTCGAAATTAACTTGTTATATCTTATGACACAGTCGGAAACCAGCCGTGGAGGCCATGGGTGGTCGACCTCACAAATCACTTCATTATTGCGAGTCACTTTCAAGATTTAAGTCCTTAAGTCAATTTATAAAAGTACAGCCATAAATGTGGTACGACATTTTAGAACTTATTTAAGGTATACTTGTAGATATCTTAACAAAAAAACAGATTAAACATATTAGATATTCAATTAGGCAACTTTAACGAAACGGTGAAAAACGAATATGGTACCACTGTCACACATATTTCTAGTGTGAAAAAGTTCTGTTTTAGGTGGAAGAGTGTAAATTCTACTTACATTGTGTAAAAGATGCAATCAGCAGCCTACAGCCATAGAAATGATCCCAAATCACCGCGTATCGAAACTACTGCAACCTAGACTGTGAAACTAGCCAACAATAATTAATTAATAGCTTATTTTTAGGTTTTACATTACATACATACATTTTTTGTTTTTATTTAACATTAAACGATTAATCATTTTTCAAATATCTATTTAGAATCAATTTTTATATAATAATTTTTATATATTAATTGCAGCGTCATTTTAAAGGGTATTATGTTATGTGACGACCTTAGATCTTAAAAGTTGGTTACAGATACATATAAGTGAACGGTAGTGATCATTTACCACTATTGACTGCATACTAGTTTGCTACTTCATTATTAAAATAATAAATGTGCGTTATATCGATGATATGAGCTGGCAACCCTGTCCAGCGCTCTGGTTACGTTAAAGTGGAAACACCCAGACCTCTCACTTCGTGCAATTTTAAATCTATAATTACTTTGGATTGCAACAGTTTTTATTAACTTACGCCGTTGACGGAAATTATTGCTCGTATTTTTATCGAATTTTATATTAACTTACGTGTAAACAAGTTGTTTTTACACATTCTTTAAGAATTAATTTGTATGTTACCATATTTTATGCGACTACGTCACAAGGAGGGTAATGTTTTTTTGTTTAATAAGTTGTGGAATAATCTTGTAGTATATATGTATATTACCTAGTGATCTTATGTAGGATATTTGATCATATACATATGTCTTAGATATGTAAATTTAATCAATTAAGTGTATCAGTATTTTTTCCATACATGTGTAACATTGTAGAAAATTGTGTATTTAAATTCTGCGTGTAATCATTTTACGGATTCATGAGAATTCGCGGGTTTAGGTGTTCCGGTGTTTCCGCGTCGGCCTCCACACGCGGTCCACACCGTTCTACTTCATGTTACCCAGTAAATTCATGCAAAAATGATAATTCAGTTTACGAATAAATAAATCAGGAAATTCGAATAAACTTATAGAAGTTGCGTGAAAATAAATTAGTAACATCGTCGTTATATTATGAAGTGTATACACAAGTTATCTAAGAAAATCTTGTACGAGTATGTTTAGTATATGAATAAATAACGTATAAGTCATATAGATCACTATTAAGCAATAAAAACAATTTGTAATTCACGTAACTCAAAGAAGAATGATATTTATTTCACGTCTTAAGTAAAGTGTAATCAATAATTTGAAATAGTATTTATTTCAAAATCGTCTAAAGTCATAAAAATTAATCAAAAGTGCATTTCTGTGTATTGGAGCGTAAGACCTATTAATGATTCAATTTTATTTGAAACGGAAACAATTTTGCGGCAACCCTGTAAGGAGGTTTACAAAAATGGAATCAGAGCGCGCGTTGCGCAACCAGACTTACAGTTGTATTGATATTCTTATAATTTATAGCCGGAAGTACATATTTCAGTGAGGAAGCTTCATACAGTAGATTCACCAGCCCCTAGTACACATATTTGCTAGGTGTTAAAACGAGTGAGGATTGAAGAGGAACGTACCGCTGTCACACCCATTTCTAATTTTAAGCAATTCCTATACCTGTGTTCTATGTGGAATGACTTTCAGGTCCATACGGGGCAGTGACCAATAACTTTCAGATGCACTGCATGCGTTTTCTACCACGCGTGTCGCATCAGCCATCAACCCATTTAGACCCATTGCAGGGCCAGAGCCTCCTCTCAGAGAGGGCATTAAATCATAGTTTAATACGCTGGCCAAATTCAAAGTGGTAGACACCTTTTAAAAACTTTTTAATCTAAGTCTCAGGTGTGCAGGTTTCCTCACGATGTTGTCCGTCACTATTAAAGCAAGTGATAATTATTTTTAATACGCACATAACTTGGAAAACTCAGGTGCGTGCCTGGGATTTGAACCTCGAACCCGCCGATTGAGAGTCGGAGTTTCAACCATTAGGCAATACTTTGCTACCACAACTCTATAAAAAGTATTATTAACTTATAACCGGAAGTATATAAACGATTGTATTACTTCATGCAGTCGATTAGACAGCCCCAAAACATACAGAGAGTGTAACAAGTATTGCTCCTTACGTAACCGTGTAACGCTTATAATACGGAATGCCTGCGCTATGTTAGAACGTTGCAATTACGTTATGTAATAAATCCATGATGTGCTCTTTGAGCAAATTTGTTTACGTTTCAATTGTTGCGCCATTAGGATGTACTTATCTCTTCTATAGTGTTTACCAATGATTACATACTTGTATACGATGCGTTTTTAATATCATGACAAATAAGTTAGATTGGCAATGTCAATGCAGTCATACTTTAAACCTTTACAGTAGAACCCCTTGTGGTTCGATTCCGACAGCACCACCGATACACCTACATATTTCTGGCTTATAACAGCAGTGTTAAATGCTGCTGTGTTTTTGGTTTGAAGGGTGTAGTAAGGGAGACATACTTATTCGAGGCTTTCCAACTTAGTCCTCAAGGATAGGAACGAATCTGTGGTCGAGTTCAGGTAGGAGTGTGATCTTATGTGGGTGGCAGTGACCACTTACCATCAGATGGGCTGCATGCTCGTTTCCTAATTAATATGAATTACATTACTAATTAGCATGAAATATGTAAACTCATCACGTTCATCGCAAATATGTTACTATCATGAATATATCCGTTGTGAAGAAAAAATTCTACTTTAAAACAAAAACAGCTGTTGAACAGTGTTACTCTTAAGATTAAAAAATATGCCCCAAATCCATTATCCCGTAGGTCCCTATTGTACGTTTAAATATAATATGTATATCTAAAGTCTTAAGGGATCATAAGTAATAGAATTATCATTTGTTTAAATTTGATATTGGAAAGACTCGTTCAAATGAAATCCTTTATTATTCAAGTTTTCTTTAACTACCAAAAACGTCAACATCTTTCGTTTATTTAAGATATATCAGATTACTTTCAATATGTATAATACAAGTCATAAACCTTGGCTTTTGCAAAAGTCGTCCTACATTATGTGCGATAAAACTAGCCCTCAACTTCATAACATTTACAAAATTGTACAATAATATTGCGAGAAATGTGAAGGTTTCACATTCTGGCTTATTCACTTTAACTTGAATTCATTCTGAGAACGGCTACATAACAATCTTGAGTCAGTTACTTAAAACTACAAAGTAGCTAACGACTCGCGTGTCACAATGGCCATTGGTTCGCCATAATGGTCTGGAACAAGACAGGCTTTAATGGCCACCATACATAAATCATTAAAATCATTAATCGTTTTTCTTTCAAAATACGAAACTTTATAAGTAAAATGTAACACACTTAACACATACAAGTTACGAATACAATTTAAGCGAGCGTTTTAGTTACGGTTGCAGATGTAATATTAAACGTTACACACACGCTTGTAAATAATCAGCTCGCAAAAATTACCGCATGACATAAACCGCGGGAGTTGAATAACCATTGAAATGCCAGCGAACGGCTCCGGCCGCCCTGAGGTCGGAGGTCCGTACACGTCTCCCGTAACTTACTCATTTCGTCATTCATAAATAGGAAATAACGTTCATTTGACCTGTCGCCCCTTACCTGGTATGGTATCAAAGTGGCTCTTAACGTATAAAGTTAAATAATTATTTAAACCGTAATACCGTCAAGTCATAAATTTTACAATATTTTCCATCCATACATCTTCTATGTTCGCCTGGAGTCTATGGTCTACATTATGGAGTAAAGTTGTAAATTTCTTTTTTATGATTCATCTTTACTCTCGCGTTTTGTAGAACCGAAGCATGCAATTTCAAACACAAATATATAAATAGACTAAGTTCATACACACATTACATGCACATAGGTAACCTCTTCCATCCATCCTAATGTCTCTGTCTTTACAGGTGTCACGCGACGTTCGCAAGAAGACAAGACGAGTAGTACAAACAGTAGAATACATACAATAAGCATGAGGAGTGCAATATACTTCGTGGCGTTGCTAGCGCTGGCGGCCGCCGCGCCCGCGCCGGAAC
>DWNY01001497.1:0-12552 GCA_018250635.1 Telegonus apastus
AAGAAAGGTCGTATTAGTAATATATCTCATAAATGCCCAACTTATATGATTATAAAGAATAGAGTCTAATTATAATTATATCTTAACATATTATCTAAAAACAAATAACCCGATTGCTTTAAATTAATTGACTTCGATATCCATTCTCATTTGATACCCATATTGTTATAATAAAAAATACTTTGTCGTATTACCTCCCTCCCCAATTTTTCTCCATTTGCAGGCATCATTTAAAATTTGTATAACCTGTCACTGTGACAACTAAGACGACTCTAACGACACTTCAATTATATTAAAATCCGTCAAGCCGATAGAGCAGTAGGGCGTGCTAAAGAAATGGATATACATAAATACATACGCTCGAAAAAACATTAACCTCCTTGTGACGCAGTCGGATACCAATATAAAATAGATACTGCCGTCATACTTAAAACCGAAGAGTTCCACCAGTCTGGTTTATTGCACTATCATGCACTTTTTTGACTTTATTTGCTTTGAGTACTGACAACAGTTTACCGCCACTTGGAACTAAAACTACAAGACTATAAATTCTAGCGAAATAACATTGTAGTTTTCATAGTTTTATGTCTAGGTGAGTGTTATTGTTCCTCGGAGACGCAGTGATGGGAGTTTAGCTCTTTACCTCCAGTTAATCTTGTTTTACTATGTCGGAATAAACACGTTAAAACAACGAAAGTTAGTTAAACATTACAAGGAGATAAATAAAGAAATATTGTTTATTATGCAACTAACCGATGCCCGCGGTTTCACCCGCGTTAAAGAACTAAAATGACATACATTAATATCTGTCTAATAGTCTGTCTTATAGTAAATATTAACGCCCGCGACGGCGGCCGCATACTCGAGGCGCTCCAATACGGCCCGTTAGAGCTTATTTCAAAAATTTAAAGTAGCCTAAGTTACGCCTTAGACCTTCACCTATCCCGCAGTGAACGTTCCGTCAAAATCGATCCAGCCGTTTGCAAGATTACTTCAGCCAAACAGACAGACCAACAGACAAACAGGCAGACAACAAATTTTATAATCGCATTTTTGTTTTAAGTACCGTGTATACTTTTATATGTATTCAGTAAAAAGTTATTATTTTGACATTACAAACAGACATCCAATTGATTTATTTCTATAGATAGAAACATTGTTATAGATGTTAAGTGATCGCTCGGTCTATCTTTTTTATGAGACTGAAATAGTAAATGTGTGTTATGTTTCCCTATTTCGTGGAATACAGAAAAATAGGAGAAAATTCTAAATTCACAGTTAAATATATGGTCGAATACCGTATCCATAACTTTTTTATGTCAAACCGATGCGGTGAGCGCTCCGCCTATTGAGTATCAAAGGGCCACGAAACGCGCTTTAAGCTTCTTTTTTCTAAGATTTTCTTCTTTTAAACTAGATGTAGGAGAATCAGCAAATATTGCTTCTATATTCCTCATAAGACCAGTCATATACATTTGTCACTGCATTGCAAAGTGAATAACGCTTCAAGCGAATGTTTTGTGGCCCTCGGGTTAGGACTTAGAAGTCTGGTTCATTTTACCTCTGCCTATTTCGTGTCGCATCTGACGCTGACCTGTCTGGAAATTAGCATGCATAATGCATATAGAACATCACACGGTTTAATAAGACGAGGGTTAGACAAAATATGATTATTATAATATTGTCTGTCAATCATAAGACTAATATCGCCACACTCTGTGTATTATTAGACTCCACACACTTTACAAAACTTACTTTTAACTGATATAAAAACAGGAAAATCTCCATTAAACTGTATTTTTATTTATTAAAACGCTATAAATTAATCGATAGTTGATAAAGATAGTTGCTACTTCTGAAGACTAAATCGGAACGCCTTGAGTTAGTCTCTGTGCGCTACTTAGTTTATGCCAGAACACAAGACTTACAGCTGCAGATGTAGCTGTGACAGTGATGCTACCACCTTGAAATAAGGGATATATAGCATCAATGGAAAATCGAAAAACATTATAAAGATGAAACAAAAATAAACCAAAAATATTTTACCCAAAGTAGCTCCTTATCAGAATTACTTTTGGCTCCTTCAACTTCAACGATGGAAACTTCACGCTTTTCCAAAAAAATACAATTATTAACTGAAAACTATAGAGCACGTGGAGCTGGAACTATTTCAGACCAGACATACCGTACGTAGTTGATACCTAATTTATATGCACTTTTCTTTAAAAATCATTATCGTATTTCCACCAAAAGTCAATCTAATTTGAAGGCTATAGGGACTATTGTGATTGAACTGTGGAAGCAGTATCTATCTACTTATTTCTGCCTATAACAGCAGTGTTCAACGTTGTTTACTAGCTTGAAGAGTTCCAACTTAGCCCTCATGGGTAGCAACTCAGCTGCCATTCTGTAATGGTTAGAAAAAAAATAAAAATAATTCATGATTTGCCGATAAAATTGGCTGTGTTTTGCCCCATTAAGGGCTCAGACACCCTGTTAATTGCTTGTGATGTTACCCTATTAGAAGTCGTCGCACATTTATTTTCTAGTTTATAAGGGTTTTTAATTCTACTATACATCAAACAAAAATGTAACAACAGTTGGTTAACTTTATATAATAAATAAAATAAATAAACGCATCTGAGACAACCTCAGGTATGACTGTTTGTTACACATGTGGCATGGTCAGCAGTGGCGACGTATCATCAGCTGTCAGTCTTCGTTCAACTGCCTTGCACATTTGCTTCTCCCATATTAAAGAAAACATGTGCCTATTTATTGCTAGCGGTATTTGAGCGCCTATTACCGTTTGAGTCATTTTGCCTATCCGGTATCGGCCGAAGCCAGACTGCCGCTGACCTGTCAATAAATTAGCATGCATAATGTATGCGCGGGCGACGTCGCACCCTTAAACCACCTCAAGATTAACAGGGAGCGTAGAATCATGCGATGAGACAGTTTGTCATCTTTAAATATTATAAAAAAGAAAGAAATCTTTAAAGGTTATAAAAAGGAAATAAATTTTAATTTTCTTTTTTTTTCCGTTTAAGCTTTAAAAGATAGAGCTATGTTTGTTATATCTTCAATGTTTAGTATGTTCAATGTTATGTTTAGTATTTGAAACTGTTCGGTCATAAATGTTTCGGATATATATACATATATTTGATGAAACAACTGTCAAATCTAAATTTCGAATAGGTTTGAAGCACTACTATGAATTTATGAATTACAAATAATTTATGTATTGACAAGCCCGTCCGAAAGACATACATCGTCCGAAACTATGTAAGATGGTAGCAATATAATTATGAAATGCGAATTATATATAACAGTAATTAATTATTTATTTATCCCATTTAAGAAACTGACAGAGTAATGATATGGCAATAAAGTCAACGTTACATAATTTTATGATAAATTGCATTGACAGGTAGTTGAAAGAAAGAATAATCGTTCATTCGGTAAGACATAAACAATGCATAAAACAAAAATAATAATGACTAAGTATATTATATTCCTTGAAGAAGGCAGCGGAAACCGCTGGATTCAGACGGCACAGGACCGGTTGGAATTGCGCCGCTTAGGGGACGCCTATGTCCAGCAGTGGACTCTAAAAGGCTGATAGATGGATGAATATTATATTACATTGAATCACATTCACCGAAAAGGGCTCCACTTAGCGTAATGGCTACAGGCAACTTGCAACGCTAGTTTAATGTGGATCATAAAAAACCTAGTTCAATAAAATCTTATAAAAGTTATCCAATGACACATCCATTTCTATCCACTCATTTTCATATTCCATGTACAAAAATGCCTCGAGCAAACACTTCAGTTCGTTATCTGCTAGCGCCGAATTTTTGCTTTTTCTATTTTCGACTTTCTTTTATTTTGTATCGATTTGGTTTTAATATTAACTTATACATTTTTATGTATTACTTCAAGTGATCGTATTTACCACCTTTAAATTTTTGTTGCAATGGTGATAGCATGATTCAATGACGATTGCAATCTAAGTTAGCGATACTTTTATCTCGCTCGTTCTCTTCAATTATGAGAGAGTAAGATATATAAATGTAGTAAAAAAAACAATATGATAACTCCCATCGGTATAAATCTATGATCCTCAAATGGGATGAAAAACCCACCAGAATTCAGCCAAGGACCTATCCATCGACCATCTTAGCGTTACACTGTTCAAACAGAACATTTTTTGAGAATGTAGTGATGGCGAAACTCCCAAGCAATGATCCATTATACCCAAACAATGACCCATTAATACCCAAGCAATGACCTATTCATTGCCCATTCACTACTGGGGGTGTTTGCAATTGTCAACACCTGGAATACGTCTTGGAGACCGCAGTTAGTATTAATATTACACAGGCGGACGCTGTTGCCAATGTCCTGGAATTGGTCCCTAGTCATACATCCGCTGAAAGAAAGAGTGATGCTATTCAGCAGTGACACGATACCACACGCCACAAAGGTACCACAGCACTGAATCTTCGTATCGGGCTGAATCGCAGTCTTAAGCTATGAATAGAACACGTTGATTTAAATACTTACAATAAAATTAAAACGGTATTAATTTTAGAACATGAAAGCTCCCAGTCTAATTAATTTGACGAATTCTAAATACAATTTACTCGTAATGTAAGGCCGCGTACACACTGAGTGTGTAGATCGCTGCTTAAAAGCTTTTGAACGGAGAACGATATTTACGTGGTAAATATTCTTAGACTTTCTATACCAAAGGTTTTGCGAAAGGGTTTATTGCAAGGGCTTTAACTAAGTTGGACCGCCTCCAAGAAGTATATATTCCCTTACCATACCTTTTAAACCAGAACACAGCGCCGCTAACTGCTGTTATAAGGCAGAAATAGCTGAGACAGTGGTGCCGCCGGACTTGAACGACAAAGAGTTCTACAATCTTTAAAACTAAATTTAGTCTCAATAGGCTTCTATATTGTGTAAAAATCTATTTTTTGGATAACAACTGCCCGGACATATAAGCAATATATAATATGAACGTTTTAACGCCTTTTGTGTCATAAGCCTTACGCAACGTCAAAGGAAGTAATTAATTCGCGTTAATTGCAACGCAACGCTTGACGACATAACGCCAATTGGATATCTCCACGTGCGTTTCGTATTGCGTTAATCCGTTTAACGTAATTGATGTAATTATTCGGTACTTGGTGTTTGAGGGTTCGAGGTAAAGGAATTGTTCTATAGATTTTTTTCTATAATTAACACTCTCAACACCTTTGTATAATATTGACGTAGCATAGACCACATGATGGTAAGTGGCCACTGCCGCCCCACACCACGCCACAGTACCAGTCAATAATAACGCTATGTACACTCATAAGCCTCATAGTCCTACCACCGTGGGTGCTATGAGAATACACAAACGCGAATACACAAAGACCAAGACCCAGAACAGAGGTCAAATTTCGTCATTCAAATATCTGTCTGGCCGGGGATCGAACCCGAAACCCACTGCGTGTCAGACCAGTATGGTGACCGCTCCGCCACTTGGGTCGTGAAATCATTAGCACAATAATAAAAAGAGCATATTTCATTATTTTAATTCAATCGTAATATTTTAATAACTCCGAAAATACGTGAAATTTACAGCAAAAACTTTCCACCTTAACCATCCATTTGTGCTATAAAATTTTAATGCTCTGTACGGAGTATAATTTAACAATATTTTCAGTCGCAACGGGAATACAGGATCCGAAAACGGTAAATGGATTCAGTTCACGTAATCTTCAATCTGGATTTATTTCTGTATTTTTTGTATTTCGGATGCATGCATTTTTAAGTGGTTGGCAGACACCTTTTCAGCCTAGGCAACGGTGTTCTAAGTTAATCTTTATTGTATTGTAGCCTGCTTACTTAACCTTCACGCTAGCTGATCGACATTTTTAATCACCAAAACTAAATTAACGAAAAGTTATATGTCATATTATGTTAAGAGTTTTGTAAAAAGTCGTTATTATTTGTGTATTGCAATACTTTCACTGTGTATGCAATTCTGAGCAAAACCATGCTAAATCTAAATCTGAGTGGAAACAACTAGATCGAAAGAGCAGAAGAACTACTTATAATACTACTTCTAAAAGTTCATGTTACAAGAGATCTGAAACTAACTAACCAAAGTAATGTTTATGATTTTAGACTAATATTAATACGGAATCGATACATTTCACATGTTACGCCGTGACCAAGATACACTGGGTCGAAGTATCGGCAAAAATAAATGAAAAATGCCATAATAAAATGTAAGGAATCTTTGTCTCCAATCCATTATAAATATCTATTGCTTACTATGAAATTAACTGGATAAAGAACCGCGTTTACCAAAAACAAGCCATTCAAAACCTATTCATCATTGGAAATATATTACAAGTACCTAATTCAATTTTAACGGTACATTAATCTCCAAAATAAATCTGAATCACAGCTAAAAATCTCTTAAAGTCGCTTATTAAAACATTTCAGTGATGCATCGCCTGTAATCCGCGGATCCCGGGAAGGGGGTAAATCCGGGATAAGAGGGGGAATTTTATTGCGTTGATTTATCGTTTTCTTAATAAATATGTCGAGTGTTGCCCTATCCAACGCTGAGGCTTTATTATTAATTGTTCTAAGGGTTATTAATTGCTGTTGGAAAGGGTGGTATCGTTTCTAATGATAAAACGGCGATAGGTTTTATATTTATTGTTATTGCGAATATTGTAAATATATTTTATGATGAAAATAGAATTTGTAGTAATCTCATATATGTACCTAATAAATGAATTGCAATATGGAAGTGTTAAACCATTTCTTTTGTAAGTAAAGTTTTTCGTATACACTGTCTGCACTCATAGGCCTGACGTAGGGTTTCTCCTGGGTCATAGGTGTCATGGAAACACACAAAGAAGAATACACAACCACCCAGACCCAGAAGAGAAATCTTAATTCAGATATCTGTCTGGCCGAGCATCGTACCCGGAACCCACTGCGTGTCAGACCGGTACGGTGACCGCTCTGCCACGCGGGTCGTCAACTAAAATTCATGGAGATGGTAGAGCACCTGTTAGTTCAACTGCGACGGTACCACCATCAACTATTTCTGCCTAATAACAGCAGTTTCGCAGGAGAAATCTGAAGTTTTCCAGCTAGGTCCTCAGCCATCTGTTACCAACATGAAATGGAACTTTAATCATAAAAAAAACAATTACAGGTGACTATAAGTAGCAGTGACTTATCATGAGGCCTACTGCAAGCTTCTTCTATAATATATAAAAGTAGGTATGACTCCGTACGAATCAAGGCTGTCCGAGGCATGAATCTGCCTCTATTCCCGCAAATAGTAATAAATCATTAAAGAAGATATATGTAACTGAATCTACAACTTAACTGAGCCAGGTCAGCACACAAACACTGTCCGCACGGGCAATTTGAGCTAAATGAGCCGCGACTCATTTGCTCTGTGTTTTGGACAATCACTATTCGTGTAGACGGACAGCGTGACATGGTGTATTATGCCTACGTACTCCTGACTCAGAGAGACAATTAGATTAACCATTAAAGTTATTAGTTACTACGCATTAGTTAATATTCATGAGATCTACCAAGGAAGTTATGTACATCTCGTTTTATTATTAGACTGTAGCAGTGTGATGGTAAGTAGTCCTTTGACGCATGTTCTTTTGTACACTTTTGTTCTTTTGTCCACATAGAATGGCTTTCCATAAGAAGCCGATCGCAAATGCGTTCCTACCCCTGGACTGCCATGGTGGACTCTTGCTTAAGTAAGGCGATAGTAGTAACATGTCATATAGTAGTCAACTTAAGATAGAACTTTGACCTTATCTAGGCCGCTTACCATCAGGGCTGCATGCTCGTTTGCCACTTCCAAACTAAAAAAAAAGTTTGCTAATTCAAATTCAAAGATATGTACCTTCTGTACATGTCTTTTATCTGTAACTACCGCCCTCTGGCTGTGAACCTGCGAACCAATCCGCTTGACCGCTCACATGGTACACATTCCGACGTGAAAACAAATATTTTTATTGAATTCCCCTCCAATGGACCACTGGCCGTTACAGTTTTATTTTAGGGATAAGACGTCTCATTTATTCTATTAGATTTTGGTTACAAATATAATGATAATGTTTCTATTTTCATAGATTTAAAGGAACGTATTTGAGGTCAGCTGCAAGATGACGAATTGATCCTTGTCAAATATGCCTATAATGAGCGAATGATACCTCTTGCGTAGATCAGAAGGTCGAAACTTAAGCAACATTGGGCGTGGTCGGGAACTTCGGGAACGTCGGGATGGGTGATCGCCACGCCACGGCAAGCCTTCGTTCCTAATCATTATCCACTGATGAGTTTTAACGATTAAAATCCAATGATATCAGTTTTACTTGTAGATGACTCTATACCGGTGTAACCTGAGTGTGTGGTCGGTGTCGGTGATTTGAAAATTTAATTGACGACATTTTTTTTTAAAGATTTGTGTTATGTTGTTGCTTTCACCGCTTCTTCTCCATAACGAAAGCGAATCAAAAACATTGTGAAGTTGTGGTACGCTCAAAAATAATTCTGCAAAGGATCTGCTTTGAATAAAAGATATATGTCTTGATTCACGCAAAATATTAAATGCAATGTTTCGCCAGACTTATTTTTTCTATTTTGGCCTATCTAAGTTTAACTAAAGTTTGCCTAAAGCAATTCCCCAGCTACCCCAAGAGCAATTACACCCTAAATAAATATTGAAAAGGTTTTTTGCTAACATTTACGATAAATATTTTACGCTTGAATGGATCTATCTATAATTCCTTTGATCCTGGTATTTGTTTATTTACTTATATTCATAGTATCAAAGTTAGATTTCGAGAGCTTTCTCGGAAGCTCCAAAAACTATTCTGAATAACCTTTTTAAATTTGGAACACAAATAATCAGTCCTATTCCACGCGAGCAACTATAAATATTTTTTCTGTGTTTATTTTTTTGTTTTGAAAGGTTATATAGTAACCTCTTTATAAGTTTGTAATTTAAAGGGACCATCATTAAACCTTTTTCTGCTTAATAACAAGAAAATTAATAGCTTGTGCGTGGTTCGAACGATGTGGCAAGTGGATTACTTACACAAGGCGTTCCAACATAGTTTACAGAACTTGTTCCTTAAGACCATGTTGTAGTAGCTGACCTAAGGCCTTAAGTCCATTTTTCATTTTAGTGAAGTAGCAAATGAGTATACAATCCATCTGATGGTAAGTCACTATTGCCACCTATATACATACATTGTGACCAACCCCAGATAAGATTAGAAACTTACCTAATCACAGCATTTGCTATTACTATCCCTAAGTTCTAATTTGGACCAGATAAGATTAGAATCCTACCTAATCACAGCATTTGCTCTTGCTAAGGTCTAGTTTGGAATGCCTTAAACTTTAATACGCCTAAAAATTCAAAACATGAAATATGCGTTTTGGTTGAATCCCAGACTCAGACTTTTAAACTACTAAGCGGTTGCTGCTGTCATGGCCTTCTCTCGTTTTCCATTAAACTGACAATGTTATTATACTCGCTTCTCGTTACTCGTTGGCGGTAGAACAACTTCTTAACATACGCGGTTTCTCAGAACCACTGTCGCCGTAGAATCCATAGCCTGGCTTAACAGTTTCAAGAATCGACCGGTTCAGTTTGCAGGAATCCATAAAAACTAACACGGTAACTTCTATTAGTCGTGAGTTTGATAAAGTTTTCTGTTGATTACACTAATTAAAGTAAAATTATAGGAGCGATACGAATGTAAGCAATATATGAAATAAATTCATAAATAATTTCCATACATTTCTATACATCTATTCACAGCACTATTATCGAAGCAGTGATAGCCTAATGGTTGGAACTTGGCTTCTCAATTGGGAGGTCCGACGTTTAAATCCCAGGCACGCATCTCTGATTCTTCGAAATAATATGCGTGTTAAAAACTATTTAGCACTTGCTTTAACGGTGAAGGAAAACATCGTGAGGAAACCTGCACACCGAAGAATTCTATATAAAAATCTCAAAGGTGTGTGAAGTCTACCAAACTTAATAACAGTAGTGTTTGAAAGTAACTGCTATGTTCTGTTTTGAGAGGTGTGGTAAGAGGTAGCAATGCATATGTGGCCGACCTCAGGTAGGAATCCCATGTTATCTTGATCTCTTGTCCATGGGTGGCAGTGGCCACGTACTACCCGGTGCTACTTCTATCATATAAATGAATAAAATCGAACCCAAATCCCTCCGATAGTTTTCTAGAAGCCTGAGAGTCGCTATTAAATAAATAATTATCATGATGAGTGAGTGCAGAATGCAGTGCATGAGTGCTATTAGAATGCGATTCCAAATATTTTAAGATAACAAACTCATTAAAATCGGTTCAACCATTAAATTTAACAGATAAATTAGGAGTATATTTGCTTATTCCTCCATTAACACTAATCGAGGTCTTCTGAATAAATAAAAACGCCTAACACTTTAATGAATTCAATTTATTTGCCTTTCTTTCTACATTTTTCACTTCGCATTCTTATAATAAATCCGAGCAATTTTAAAGTCTACGACTCGTCTCCGTAAAAATACCTAATGGCGAAATATATAAAATATTTGAGATACAAAATGGCAGGGAATTTGATAAAAAGCCAAGCGGCAAAATTCCTGACGCTCGGGAATTCTGGCTAGGTATCGCTGCGAGGGGTTGTCGACCTATAGTTTAGATTTTTTGTTTACGATTGTCAACTTGGTTGTTTGACAACTGTTATTGATAAATTATATAGGTTATTAAGCGCTAGAAACCTAGCGACTTGTAAATCTTAATTGATTTACAAAATTAAGCAACATCCAGCGCGGTCCGAAAATGGATTGGTGACCGCTAGTGGCGCGTTTTCTTGTCACTTTAAGCTATCGATCCTAATTCTTGTCAATGTGTCCCACTAGTGGATACGAGTTCCTCGAACTACCCAACTGGATAAAGCCTGCATCCTTCAGGAAAGATATCAGTAGCCAACCAGGACAGGACTTCGCAACGGGCTTGCTAAAACAGCGCATAAGTTTAGCCACCACCGGTCACCCATCCAACTACCGACTGTTTCAACATTGCTTAACTTTGTAGATCGATTACGATTTACACAAGCCTATGCGCGTTTGTACTTATAGTAGCAAAGGTCACTTTGCCATGACACCATTACTGAGTTAATTAAGTACCTAACAAAAGTTAGAAAATACTAATTACTACGCACATGCTCCTAATTATACGTCTGATTGGGGTTCTTCAATAAATGTCCCCAAACGACGCCGATAACCCCACCCTTTGGACAAAGTTGTATAGTAAGGTCACTATGCTGCTTGCTAAAACGGGATAGTCCTGTTTGTTAACCGACTTCGAAAAGGAGATTTTGTATTCGGCTGTCGTATTTTTTGTATTTTTTTACCAATAAGTACAATTCGAATAATTCCTAAGTTGGTGATTAAGAATAACAAGTTTATAGGTACTTTTGTATGGTAAGGGAGACATACCCAGTTATACAAGTCGGCCCAACTAAATACTCAGGCGTAGCGATACATCTGTAGTCGAACTCAAGAAGAATTTTAATTTTACTTTAAGTCCTCCATAATGTTCTCAATAATGCATATAGTCCACAAACCTTGCTTGATTACTGTAATCTATACATTAATAGATAAAGCGAAAATTTGGGGAACCATTTTAAGAATAATGCGTGCAGAGGAATATGAGATTGGACATACGTGAAAGTTCATGAAGAGAAGGATCGAGAAGGAATAATATTTATACATAGTAACTATTAGAAAAATATTAAATAAAATTTAAAAAAACATTAATTGTTCACATAACTGACAACAATACTGACGGTGTAAAACACAAATGGTCAACTATAGGTGTCTATGACAAAAAATGCGTAATTTCTTTTAAATGCAGCTTAGCAAATTAAACCTCATTTCCCATATATTGAACGTTTTCCCAACGCACTGACGAAAAATAAATATAAAACTTTTTTTTATTTAGGTGTACCAAGTTAAGTTTTCATTTAATTTTGACTATGGTCGAAATTAGGCCATTGTGGCGGGTCCACTATTTATCTATATGATGTCTTTACAATGGAAGGAAACTGTCTAAGACAACAACGAGTAGCCACTCAGGTGATAATAACAGGTTTTTATTTAAAGTATAAAGTCATCCTGTATCTATGAGGGCTTACAAAATTCTCGTAGGGTTATCTTATCATCGTTATCACACTGCATCGTGGCATGCTATCAATAGATTGACACATGTACCAAATATTCGTAGGCCCAGAAACGTAATGTATAGATTTTACGCACAACCTTATTATTTTTGAGTATATTACAAGTTTTCTCATCTCATATTATATAAAAGCAATTCATTTTTTTTAATTGTATAAGTAAGTAATTAAATAATAGTAAATTTGATTTTAATAAAATGTTTATGATGAAGCTGAAAAGTAGCGTGAACCAAC
>DWNY01001498.1:0-12548 GCA_018250635.1 Telegonus apastus
TCTAATGATAATTTCAAAACCGTAAGATACCAGAAAAAAACACAAATGTCTAAAAAAATATGTAAAAACGTATGTTCTAATATAAATATTTAATAGTTTGATGTTAGTAATTTGTAAATGACACTGTTGAATATTTCTTAAATTTAAAAATGATTGTCAAGTAATAACTGGACAAAATCTGTGTACTAGGAGTGTAATGGAATAGCAATGTAATACCTAGATACTAATTGTTAATCCTGTATCTGTCCATAACAATCAATTGCTTCTAAAAACAGCCAAGCGGGCCAACGATAGGCAACTAAAAATCACTCATTTGTTGTTTATTATTATACGCACCCAAAGTCGGCCAACGATCGCACGACAAAAAATCGCTCATCTGTTTCGCCCTACGGCAAGATGGCGAAAAGCGCCGTCTGTTCGTTTTAATTGTGAAGGGCTAATCCTCAGCCGGCGTCTTTCGAGCGTCTAATTCATTTCAAGTAGCGCATTGTACCGGTCGTATCTTTCTAAGTACGAAAACAGCTGGTGCCGAAAAAATCGCGCTTTATCGTTTGTTGAACCGCATAAGGGGTATTTGTTAAGAACTTTAGAACCAGCCTCCGTTTTTCCTTGAGCTACCTAGGAAGGTTTTGGACTTTTTTTTATAATATGGAAGTAGCAAATAAGCATGTAATGCATCATGGTCACTGCCACATATGGACGTAAGTTTCACAAGATCAAGAGTTCCTGAGTTCGCCACAAATACGTTGTTACCCCTGGATAAGTATGTCTACCCTTCCAACCAGAACACAGCAGCGCCTGCCACTCCTTTTATTAGACAGAAATAACCAGCTGCTACACTAACTTAATCTTATTATTTCGTCGATAGAAATTGTGTGTAACGTTACGTAATGACGTTACAATTTTTCAACCATTTCCTAAAACGAATCTCAGTCAAGACAACCAACGCCGAATCTTACTTATAGGTATTCGTAGGTCTTCACTTGCGAAATTCTTCCGTAACTTGCAAAAGCCCTTGCGAAAGTTTCGCACGATAAACAAATGCCTTTATAAAGGCCGGCAAACCCGTTCGCTTGCTTGAGCAGCAAAGGGTATATGCTTCGTAATTTATATACAGTTATTGATCAAAAGGTGTCCTTTGGGAGGCATCCACGCGTCATACATATCGGAGCCCTCAAATTGTTCGGGGCTGTAGGGTGATAAAATCTGTAAGTGGGAAGCGTCTTACAGCTCAATTGTTAAGGGATAATATAATTATTGATGTGGTTAACATTGTTCCACTGCTCTTAATATTGGGCCTTAAATAATATAGGACCGTTTAATTGAACTGTCTTGCAAATTCAGTTGTGATCAGACGTTATGGAGTTTCTTTCACCGCTTATTCTCCGTAACGAAACACTTTACGAAGTGGTGGTGAACTGTATTCACTTTCAAAAAGAATTCTATAAAGAATTTACGTAAAATAAAATGCCTTTGATTTTCATTTTTCATTTTAATTTTGTGGTCCACTTCAAATAGAACCACTTTAGTAACAGCAGTGTTAAGCGCTACTGTGCTCTGGTTTGTAGTAAGGGAGACATTCGTATCCGTGGCGTTCCAACTTAGTCCTTAAAGGTCCTAAAGCCCTTCTCGATCTGAGCGGAGACTGTAAGCCAAGCTTTTAGGAGTCTTTATTTTTTACCACATACAATATAAAAGTATTGTTCAATTCCCTGATATGATACAATCAAAAAATATCAAAAGCCTACCTGAAATTTAAGTCCTTTCATGTCTAATAATCATAATTACATGCAGATAGATTCTTCAACACATAAAAGCTTTTTGACTAAAGGATTGTCTGGTTTACTTTGTTACCACTTGAGGTGTAAATTTTAATCCTTTTACACTTGAGTTAAGAAAAAAAATAAGGTTGCAAAAAGGTTGTATTTTTTGCAAAACTTTAAATTGCGCAGTGGCGCCGCGTTATCCTGAGATCTGTAATCTCTTACGTAAAAACTAAAAACTGTTTCATTCAAAGGATTGAGACAGATTTAAACGTGGTTCGGTGAAAACAGCGGAGTATAACGGAGTTTTTGTGTGAAGGCTTTGGTGGGTAAAAATTCAAATAGATATCTTTTTTTTATAGTTTATATATAGGTTTGGTTTGTATATAGGTTTTTGGAATAGATTTTATAGATTTGTATGAAAGGCAATGCAATATCAGATGCATTGTAGTTCATTAGAAAACGTTCTACGTTCAATATCAAAAAAAGCGAAGGTAACTAGTTTTTTCGTACGTGAGGGACATTATTTTTGAACTAGCTTCAAGCTCGATTTCTAACAGAAACACATTACAGCACCTACCTATAACAAAGTAAGATATATACCTACACAATACATACAAGTATGCATCGTACATATATTCTTTGTTACCTGTGCGTATTATTTTTATAGAATTTTTGCTACATATTTTTTTATTAGAAAAGAAATCTTTCTAGAACCTTCCAAGTTATAAATAGTAACATTCGTCATAAACGGCACTCCATTGGTTGAGTGGTGTTATAGATAGCCCGGATTACTTTGTTATAGAGTTACTAAGTCCATATGTCAACATACGATGTAACGGACATCCACAAACAAGGATCATACGTAAACAACATATGCCGTTTCCGAAACTGAGAAATAGTTAAGCGACGAACGTGGGCCATGAAACATTTCCTTCAAGGGTCAGCGTTAAGCGATAAAAATGTATAGGACCAATCTTATGAGGCCACGAAATTTCGCTGCAATTTGTAGCGTAACTAAAATTCGCTCAAAGCTGACGCTTGTTGCTAAGCGGATGTTGGCATGTTAGGATAGTGATCATTCATAAGGGCCTGTGTCATGCCTAAATAAAGTCCAAAATTGGTCCGAAAAAATTAGTCGGAAAAACAATAGCTAGCAAAAAAAGTATGTTCCCTTTCCATGCGATAAGACAGCATTTCTATAACCGCACCTGAGATTTTTTATGTTATGGAAGGAGCAAACGAGCATGCAGCCCACCTGATGGTAAGTGGCCACTGCCGCCCATGGACATCTATAATCAACCCCAGATAAGATCACAGTCTTATCTGAGGTCACAGATGCGTTACCCCTGAGGACTATATTGGAACGTGTCGAATAAGTATGTCCTTACTACGCACTTCAGACCAAAATCAGACAGGCTTGGTACCTAAAATGGTTCCGTTTTTATATTTTGTGTACGGAATCCTAATTACCACACTGTTAAGTGTTAATGCTAGTTTCGCAGGCGTAGTCAGCATTTCCTCTAGTTAATTGATAATACAATCAGATAAGTGTAATACTGAACTGTGATTGGTTCATATAAAGTGAATAATTTCATTCACATGTGTCATCCGGCTATTGTTAGCTCTTCAGTAAAGTCAGTTACTGATGTTTTTTTGCCATCTTTGTTTTTTTTTAAGATGGTAGAAACTTTTGTGGTTCGACCCCGGCGGCACCACCGTCACACGTATTTCTTTATAACAGCAGTGTCGATCGCTGCTGTGTTGTGGTTCGAAGGGTGTGGAAAGAAGGGGCATACCTACTTATCCGCAGCGTTCCAACTTAGTCCTCAAGAGTAGCAACGCAACTGTGGTCAATCTGAGCTAAGACTAGTCTAATCTTATTCGGGCGGCTGTGGCCACTTACCATCAGGTGGACTGCATGTCCGTTTTCTACTTATAAAAAAAAAACTTCAGGTTTTTCATCAAGCTTAAATTTATTCTGAAATCACCTGCAAATACCAATGCTTTTTTTCCTATGACAACACTAAGTAACACGTAAGTATGTTGCCAGATCGCTTTGAAATTTAAGTAAGACCCGGGACGGCTGGAGGCGTTCCCACGGGAGACCGTGCAAATATTAGCCACGGATCAAGCGGGATCGAATGCGTTTTTGTAGCACTTCGGGATAACCACTACTATGGGAAAGTTGAGGAATTGTGAATAATTTATTCAATTGCCGTCTCGTCTGATTTTTCTCGTTATTGCGATAGCTGAAAATAATTTAATTTGAAGGAAAACGGAGGCGATGTTTTCTTTCTGATTGTATTTTCGAGTAATTTTATATTTACAGAGGTTATAAATTTTAGTTGGTTTGCATTTTTATTATTTTGTACACTATATTGTGGGTTTTCGCTAAATTAGTTTTTTTTTTAATTTTAGACAAACATGAAATTCAAAAGTTTCGGAAATTCATAATTTTATATATTTAATATGGATCAAATGGTTATCTACCTACTAACATCTGCCTAAAATCAAATAAATGTAACGTAAAATCTCCAAAACGTCTAATTTATTCAAAAAAACTCGAATCTATATTTGAAGATAATTTTTTATACTTGAAGATAATTCTCACTTCACTCAAAACTCGAAGGCCATCGAGTTAACAATGGTAACACTTTACCTATTTGCTCATTTCCAATTGCCCCTTCTCTTGTTACTATGAGTGGAGTGTTTTGACCAAAGGACGTCGCAAATATTTGAGTTTCACACTTGACTGATGTTTGATCAAATCGTTCGATTATATTTTCAATGGGATTGACGGTAAGGGCGAAAAATGTGTTTTAGTACAAAAATATCTAATTTATGTATGTAATTTCATCTGTAGGTACTGCATTTTAACGAAAACAAAAGGGTAGACACCGCTCGTATTGCAATTAAAATTCAAATCTCATTCATTCAAAGTTGATTCATATAGAACTCTTTTTTGAATGTCAAAATCTACCACCTTTCGGAAGGTTTATTCGTTATAAAGAAGAAGCGGCGAAAGAAACTCCATACGTGTGCATAATTGCATGTTTTATAAGAAGTTGATGATTGAGCATGCTCAATGGTATTTTTAATACATATCTACATATCAAAGGATTTGAAAGGACCTTACTTATCTTTGATATTCAAAACCAAACAGTTTAGCTTAAAGTGGGTAAGGTTAGTTTAATCTTTTAAATAATTGAAAATGTAAGTATGGATTGTATTTGTGCTGTGAATTATTTTTACGAAATGAGTCAGCTTTGTATGCGTGTCAAAAATACAGTCATCAGCAAAAATATTAAAACAATTACGTTGTCATTTCAATAGTACAGAACAGGCGAAGGAAGTCCGTTACATCTTAATCATATTATAAAGGTATGTTTATTCAAAAATCCAAACACAGATCCGCGCACACAATAACAATCTATAAGTACTACATATATAAGTTTACCTATAAATTGCTTAGTCTTACTTCATAGCTAATAACCAAGTCCGCTTGATTGCTTTATTATCATATAACACGTTTGGAATTAATATAACCACTTAGCTGTTTAATCAAACCACGCCTCCAGGGTGTATGGACAAGCTAGCTAATTGCATTATGTAGTGCAGAGACATAATAAGTTTGTTGCTTGAAATTTGATTAAGACACCTGATTACTATGTCGTTGAGCAAATAGTCTAGATTTATGTTGCTGCTTGTATACATGGCTCTATCGAGTTCTTATGCTTTTGAAAAAGTATGTAAGTTGAATAGTTTTAATGAGAGATTGCAGTCTTTAGTTATAGTGTGATGTTGGTATTTTTAATAGAAGCAAACGTGCATGCAGTACATCTAACGTTAAATTTACGTATAATGTCGCCTATGAACATCTGTTATCTACTCTAATATTTTTGGAATTCGTTTAGACACTTATATGCCGCAGAAGCGTTCCTATCCTTAAGGACTAATTAAATTCTTATTTTATTGACCTCTATTTTTTTCTCTCTTGTCATAGCCTTTAAATAGAATAATATGTGTCCTAAGAGGCTCCAAACTAAAACCTCGTAAGGTTTAAAAGGTATTTTTCAAAACTCATTTGCCAGCAATTTTAATTGCCAACAAGTGAAAGGTAAATTCAAGGCAAGTGACGAGTCAAATTAAAGCAAAAGTGAAGATCTTGTTAAAAGTCACTATTGAAGTGTATACATATTTTGAACTCAACAAAAAATATAAAATAATAATCCCAGACTCCTCTCATAAATACGGCCTAATGTGACATTTGTCATAGACTTTTCTTGATAACCTTTACCCAAAATAAACAAGACAAAAATAGAAGTCATTGTCGCGTGCGAACGGTGCGTGTGACACCGTGCTGAGCAGCGGCCATGTTGCGGCCGAAAATTAGCGGGAAAATCGTGAAAACGACACTTGTCAAGTCCCGTGCGTAAACAAGTCATAAAAATGTATTTTACTTTAGTCCGCTTTTTATTCATTAATTACTTGTAACATTAACATAACTTCACAATAATTACAAACAATAAGAGTATTTCTACATAAGCTTTTGGTGCTTACATAAGTTACCTATAACCTATGATGATAAGATAAATCCAGCCTAAACACAAAAAGGTTATTGTTATGTTTTATTGCAGAGTTGCTATGGCCAACATTCAAGTACATCATTAATTAATGAATTAAAGTAATGACTTTAGCTTAATAACATCATATTACACCATTCTTACATACATAGATATTTTAAATTTCAATTTTATCTTATGAGGAAATACTTAAAAATTATTATACCTGTAATTCAACTCATACGTACTAGGATAGCATGCAATAAAAAGATAGTCAAAAAGTTATTGTTCTAGTGTACTTAAAATATTCAACAAAATCCAGGTAAAAGATATAGATATTTAAGATTTGATTTTATGTTAAATTACATAAGTATAATACTTGACAACTCATAATAAACAAAATAAAAAAGCTCAATTTGTCGCGTGCTAAACGTGCGTGTTACCAGCGGCCATTTTGTGACTGAAAATTGGCGGGAAAATCGAGAAAACGACACTTGTACGAGTCCCGTGCTTCACCAAGTCGTAAAGCCACAAATTAATGCAAACGACTGTACCACCCGCGGTCTTGCGGAAGCATTAAAATATTGAACAACCAAATTATTTGAACATCCTTCTACGTAGGTACCTCACCTACTATGAAGAGGAATTATTAGTGTTTTTTTTTCGTAATAACATTTTTTTTTTAAATTTTAGAACGTGGCTTTTGCATAGCAGTGTTTTCTTTTGTACACCTTAATCTTTTTAAATTGAGAAATATTTTTCTCAATGCTATTTTTACTTTTTTTCACGAATGATAAATAAACTTCATGCTTTATACGCATATCAATTACTTCTAATATTCTTTGGTCTCACGTAGCGCTATAAAATTATGAAGTCGAAAGTAGCAACCGAACTAACGCCGCAAATTTAGGAACACTCCAACTTCACCTCTATTTTGCTTTTAGGGCCAATAAAAACGTCACCGGGAACATACTTTCCAAATTTCGAGGTTCACAACTCACGGAAAACTGCGAGCGTGTGACAATAAAATGTCCGATACAAGTGGCATTAGACTGAAGCCACTAGGATGGGCTGGAGACACGCATCCACTGTGAGCACCAGCGATTCTTGACACCCCATCCCCCGCGGACACGTTCCCCTCTTCAAACGAACGCACACATTATGACCATTACGCGGAGATCTCGCTAAAATGGTCTTCACTTCCCCAGTTCCTATGTGGGCGAGGAGGGAGGGCAAATCACCTATTATTAAAGGGGGTGCCAAACTAAAGGTTTCACGTGTTGTTCCTTTTTATGTGTTCCGTTTGAATAACACGTTTGATGGCGTTATTTAGGTGTTAGGAAGCATGTACCGCTCTGGAAATTTGCTGTTATTTCGAGATAATTACGTTTTTGACGCCAGCAATTTCGAGAGGAATGGGAGGACAATTTCGTACGAACCAGCTACGATTTACATAGATCAAGTCAATATATTCTGAAGTACTAGTAAAGGCGTTGATAACATACAATAAAATGGTCCATACATAAACATGGGACCGCTATTCATCTACCCATTGACATGGATTGCGGTTGGCGTGAGATGTTCCGGCAGATAGCGATGGAAATTTGTGAAAAGCATGTTGTTTCCACCAGAATGGGAAGGTTCACGCCATTCTGGCCACATTTGAAACACACACGATGTATTTTTTGGAGACTGTAGTTTATAGAAAATCATGTTTTCTTTTTCATCATTGTGGTCAAAAGATTTTAGAACCCCTTGTGTTTCGACTCTATTTCTGCCTAATAACAGCAGTGTTAAGCGCTGCTGAGTTTTCGTCGTCGAGTCGAGCTACATTTTCGTCAACCATAGATAAGACTGATCTTAGCTGAAGTTGATTAACTACAGATAAACTGTACATTTCGTATTTCAATTTATTAAAAAATGATATCATTCGCAATAGCTTAAAAGTGAAATTAGGGTGTCCGCACACAAAACAAAATATTGTTAGTACGCGAACGACCTACATTCATGAGCTTGCGTCAAACACATGAAATATGACGTGTGGTGTCAGCTCATCCATTTCGGCCAATTTGCATGGAAAACCCGTAAAACTGTCAACTTGACACACTGATACGTCGATGAGAGATATCCTCCTCCGTACTTCATTTTGTTTTTACATGCTATTCGTCCAATATGGCTTGAAATATGTGTTTTATTTACAAACGTTTTTATAGCATTGACGTTGGTATTACCGAGGAATGTAGCTTGAAAGATAATTTAATAAATGATTTGTTTTTTTTTAGTTCTTGATTCAAGATTATAATTATTAAGAGTATTGTATTATTAAGAGCACAAGTCCTCTCAGAGTAAAAGGGTATTTTAGGCCATAGTTCACCACGCTTACCAAGTGCGAATTGGTAGACTTCGCCCTCGCTTGAAAACTTTTTTTTAAACTTACACTGGACTATCAGGTTTCCTCATGATGTTTTCTTTCTCATCAATTTCAACCTCCATCTACTATATCTTAAAGGCAATCAGTCGTATTACCATATCTTTAATGCAACGCCCCAGTGTAACTGTTTCCGTAACCCACCAGCGTAACCGTCCGTTACAAAGTTGTCACATCAACTCCTCTCAAGGCGCACTCAAAGTAGCTTCACGTAAAACTGGCACCTAACATATAACTGCTTTTATTAGCAAAAAAACTATATCGATAACACTTCAAAAGAAAATTGAGGTGCTTCAAAGTTCAAATTTAGTTTTAAAAGTCAAACGTAGCGTGCATGGTCGTGAATATGAAACGCTCGTGTCACATTCTGTCTTTCGTGTCAGGTCTATGATATTACTATTGTCTCTGGATAGTGTAAAGTTCATTTCTTATCATCAAAGCCATCTGTTTTATAGTCTAAAATACCGACTTGGTAGTTCATAAATGCGAGAATATGAATGTGAAACGAAAATGTTTTTCATGTAAGATAAAAAGTTCTTTGATAAAAATAAAGCGCATAAAATGTAAAATAAAGCGCTTGTTACATTTAATGTTGTCTCTGGTCCTTTCTGCGTTCCTAGCTCTATACAAGAATTCCCTGTGGAACGATACGCGAGATATACACATACTCACTGGACCCAGAAAAACTATAAACTAATTAGTTACCCCACCACATTCTGCTTGACCGAGGATCGAATCTGGAATCTCCTGCCATTTAAACCGGTATGGTGACCGTTACGAATAAATGCTTAATTTTCTTGAATCATTATTTTATTGTATTTTGATAACATTTCTTGTTTCTCGGCAGTAATTTCTTTTTAATTCTGAAACAAACTTAACGCGGCTCGGCCTGCCTGGGTTCATTTCACAGTAGACAGTATCCTATGCCAATCCAGGTCATAAACTGTTTGTGTTCCTGTCAACCAAATCCAATCAGTATTATTTACATGAAAGAGGAACAAACATCCATCCATACATCTATCCTCACAAACTTTCATCTTCATAATATTAGCAAAGTAAGATCCACGTAGATTTGAACAAAAGCGAGGCCACACGATGTTGCATTTCGAAGAATTTCAATTTAGGACTCGTCACCACGTCTTAAATCAAATGTTTTGCGGCTGACGACACCCAGTCATTTTTCGTGCACCGTTTTCCAACTTGCTGCGATTATTTCGCGTTTTTCTTTTCTTATTAAGTACACGATGCTTCAAAGTTGGTGATGGCACTGCGTTACGTTCAAGGAATTCCAGGCGGAATGTCGTTTCCTTAAGAATGAATGTAGCGTGTACGGTTTTTGAAGCTGGTAGCAATGTCGTCGGTCGTATGCCGAGTATTTCGGAGTTCTTCGTGTGAGGAATTTCTCTCGCTGTGTTGAATTTTTTTATTATATTGTGTGAGGTATCCGTGTCGCCCTCACACCTGCTCCTTCACTCGTGAAAACGACAATTTTGCATTTTCCGCGTTCCTCTCGAGTGTATTTGATATTCACAGTTGTTTCGTCAGCCAATGTTGCGAATGTTTTGGAGGGCCCAGGTAGTTTCGAGACGAATGTTTTTGCTTTCATATTGCTCATATCACTCTCAAATTGTATTCCCGGCTAAGGATATTGATTTTGTTAAATCTACTGACGCTGTAACTATCCGTTTTTATCAAAATCAGCTTCGTAACTCTTAACATTTTTCGCTAGGTTTTAGCTGTAGATTTAACGATCCACGCGCAAATACATGATAAATTCACTGTACGTTTGACTCATTCATGCCTATAATTACATAATATTAAGATAGGCATAGCTATAAAGTGCAGTTCTTTTAAGTAATGGTTTACCTAATCTATACTATCTACTACCTGGAGTTAATTTTAAATGAACTTCTCAAGGTTGGGTAAAGTCTACAAATCTGCGCTTAACCAGCACTGTTCTTAAAGCCCTCTCATTCGGACCTGTGCCCAACAGTGGGACAGTCAAGGAACGAATATTAATGACTTAATCTAACCGCCAGGTAGGAATGTACGATTATCGAGAATATCAATAAAATAATTAAATGAAAGTGCCTATAATAATACACTAAATAAAGCCACGCAAGTGTGGTAAATGTTCAAAGCGTTCCAAAATCCACAATAGAATTCAATTTCAGTAGCCTCGACCTCATGCAGGGCGGGCGGGCGTGTCCGAAGTGACAAATTGAGCTGTGGGCGGGACGTGATTGATCTTGGGTCGGGATGTTCCATTCAAATAATACATGCTTGCAAATGTACATATCCTTGTATCATATCTCGTA
The DNA here is from genome assembly GCA_018250635.1 of Telegonus apastus. NCBI lineage: Eukaryota > Metazoa > Arthropoda > Insecta > Lepidoptera > Hesperiidae > Telegonus > Telegonus apastus. Next base: position 11,075 of record DWNY01001498.1, read on the forward strand.
TACAATCATTTTATGTCCAAACTTTAACGTATAGGAGATTGATTTTAATTTGAAATAATACTTTTGTGGATGCCTAAGACACACGTAAAAAGGCATACAAACATTTAGACTATCAACAGATATTTAGATGTTAATGGTAAAAAGATTAACCAACGTATGCCTGCCTCGCTTCGAACCCGGAACCCAATGCATCTTAGAGACCTACGATTTTGAAACGATAAAAAATAGTTTGTCTTTCCGTTGTAATATTCTGCTTCGTATTATTTGGCAAACCTTTTTATATGTCACTGCTGGCAACTGATCTAGTGGTGGTGTAGTTGTTATAAATGGGTAACAATTAGTTTTAACATGTAAATCCATTAAAACATAATTTGCCTTTAACCTAATATTAAGAACAACCAAACGCTTCCTACACTCATAGCCGCCACAGTAAAATTTTCTCCTGTGTCATCTCTAGTGCCATGGACATATAAACACCCAGACCCAGAACAGAAATCTCAATTCATCTATCCGACGGGAATCGAATCCGGAACCCATTGCGTGTCAGGTCCGCGCTCCACCACGCAGGTCAAAAACAAACAGCAGAAAGAAAGAACAAAATGCCAACATTTAACTCACCGCTATCTTGATATATCGCGTTAAATATTGCTAAGTAAGTAAACAAGAAAAAGCAATAGTATTTAACATAACGACAGTATTGCCACCACGGGTGACCTGACCAATAGCATCCGATGCGGCGATAACGTGTATAAATTTAGCTTTTTATTATGCCTTATCGGCTTTGAAGCTCGCACACTTGCGTAGCTTTTATTTTATTTCCCGGTTTCTGTACTATGGTTCTCGACTCTATTAATAAAATATATTAATACGTGATGCGAAGTGATGCGATGCAGAGTAGACTATGTTATTAGACATACGTAAAAATTCACTCAGAGATTATTGATTGATAACATTTATGTCTAATAATCGTTACAAATATATTAGATTAAATAAAATAAAATACTCATTATTTACAGCAGTGACAACAATACTGACAATATAAAAGACGTAAATTGTCCACTATGTCAGATGTCTGTGTCAAAAATGCGTTATTTCTTTTAAATGCAGCTTAACAAATTAAACCTCATTTTCCCTATAATTACTGTATTTCTTATGCACAAATTAAAAATACACATACAAGTTTATTTTTTATTTGGATGTATAAGTTAAGTTTTTGTACGGTTTTAACTATGGTCGAACAATGGTCAAAAACCATTGTGACTGGGCTACTAGTAAAATTTAATATGAAGGTAGAACAAGAACAGTTTGACTGGAATGTAGGTACCATTGTCGCATATTTCTACCGTTAAGCAGTTTTCGTTTCGGCAGGGTGGTCAACTTATCTAATAGAGTTGTAGAAAACAGCGCTCCATCAGATTATAATCTTGTGGCAGCATAAGCTGAGCCATTTCCTTTTGCCTTATTCCTGGAATAT
>DWNY01001499.1:0-12547 GCA_018250635.1 Telegonus apastus
CATTATAATATTACATTACATTACAATATTTGTTGATACATTTCTCTTTACAGTAATGCAATTAGAAGCAAAGCTGGAACATTCGTTTCATGCGGTACATAGTTAGCGAGCGTAATGACACTCAGTAAAGCAAAGGAAGGCTGAGGCGTCCGTCGGCCAACAAGCGCCCACAACACTGAGCTTGCCAGTTCCAATTACATTATATACAGAGCGAGGCGAGGGGCGCCAGGGACCTTATATACCCCCATCCCCTCTTCGCGAAAACTCGCGGGTTCAAAGCGCGGGAACGACTTTTCGCGCGTAAACTTATCGGAACTCACCTGACGCGACAGTTTTCTTTACAGTGCTTAGGCAAAGAAAGAAAAAGAAAAAAAACTGCTGTTACGCAGCCAACTGTGTTGATTCCAATTTGTTATAGTACTCGCGACCTCATGTAGATGGCGTTAGTTGGTATGGATTGCGATTTCTACGTTTAAAAGCAAAATGATACCAACGAATTTAATACAACATTTCAAACATCAGGTTCAGTAATTTTAGCAGTAGAACATCCAAATGAGATAAAGTTTCGAGGCGACCCTCTGCAGCTACAAACGAAGGGCTCTCGCCCGAGGGAGCGCACAAAGATCGACCCCTGAATTTAGTAATGGGCTCCGTTAACCCAGCCAACTAGCAGATTAGGGTCCTTTTTAACTTTCATCTGTGTTGTACCATCACAATTTTGAAATCGAAAAGGATTAGAAAATTCATTTATACTTAGACAAAATCGAATCAATACAAGGTCAATGGGATGGTCGGTTAGGACGACAGCGACGGTATCGAGCCACGGTGGTGCGTGGTAGTTCGCCTCTGCTGCTTTGCATAAGTAATGACCACCGCCCCGCGCATGCCCCTGCCCCCCGCTCTAGGCCTATCGATTGCGGCGGCGCGAGGGCGGGCCGCATCGTCGTAATTGTCACACCGAGCGGGCTGACACCACCCGCGCAATAGCGACTTCACTACCCCCGCATAAAATCCACTTTCCTTCAACGAAATCGAGCGATTGAATACCAAATGCGTTATGGTCCGCTCTAAGTTTGGAGGCGGCCCGTAATAGAGCCTTCGAAGAGTCTATGACAGAGCTTAATTAGACAGGCGCGATATCAACAAATGGATTTTACTTGTTCATTGTTTCGCGAATTAATGAACTATTTAAAATTAGGATTCGTACTGCGGCAGTTCGGGGATTGCATGGCCGCTATTTGCGAAGCGAATTAGCAGGCCAACCGTTCTGCGATTCGTGATAATTTGTTTGACAGACGCCCAGGTAGAGTACAGAACGGCTTTGGTTTTCATATGTTTTGTACAGACAACATATACTTTGACATTGAGATATGCAAATGTATATACCTTTTTATGACTGTGTTTAGTCGGCCATAAATTGGAACGAAATCTTTAGGACTATTATGGGATTAAGTTTCCTGTGCGATCAAAAATGACATTAATAGGTTCGTGCTAATACTAGCATGCAAGTAATGGTCACGTCATAGCCAGATCATATCTGATCTTACGCTGGCATGCACGTATCGAACGACAGTTACAGCGCACAGCGCTTAAACTTAGAAAACAATAATTCCGTATCGTTTCGCGCGACGGAGCGTGCGACGTCGCAGTATGTATTAATAGTAGCCGTCTAATCGCGCTCCGTTTTTTAGCGCACCAGCAGCGACGAAAGTATGGTGAAAGTGGCCCGTTGACGTCACCCACACACGCGCAACACACGCGTGCCATACGTTCTGGTGGAAACGACGTGACAGCCGCGCCGCTCTCTGTACCGATGCCCGTCTTACTACACGCCGGTTGCAACACTCCGCATGAGAAATACACCGCTCGGCCGGCCAGATACGCTGTGGCCTCTCTCGACACGTTCGCTTACCCAATACGAATACTTCATGCAAGCTTGACTCAACGACTGCAAGATCAGAAACGCTCGATAAGTGGCCACCGACTCGACTGAGACCAAGGATTAGGGGCGTTCCCCATCTGTAATTGATTTTTATACGGGCGTAGTTACTAAATGCGGGCGACGGTCATTGCTCATGAGTGAATTCGTCTATTCATTGTAACGTTTTGTCTGTCGCATTAAGTGGAGCACCTGCTAGGACCTAGGCGACCTGAAGAACAATGAGCGTCGAACGTCACAATTACTTATTGCGGTCCATCGCAATTGTCACGAACGGTGAAGAAACGCCATTGTTAGCTGCATGACATAACGAGGCAATAAATTGATACGACTAGAGTGAAAAATAACGAATAAATTGCAAGATGATTAGACGTAGCGAAAGAGAACAGTTAATCGAGGGCTTCCAGGGACGTCTGTCCGTACCTCGAGATTAGATTAGACTAAGATCAAACGTAGTTCATTCATAATGTAATCACAGCGTTGTATCTAGAGTTGCGCCGAGTAGGTACTCGTTTACTCGGTACGCGATGCTCGGCGTACTCGGTGTTTTTTTGGTTTTCGTACTCGGCCGAGTAGTTATTTGTAATGCTAGAGAAATTGTGAAAACTAAACTAAGGTACAGTTGTTGCATTTCTTAATTTAAAAACATAGAATTGAAAGAAAAGAAAACAACAAATGTTTCAAATTAACAGATGGAAAATTAAAAAAAATAATTTAATAAATGCATATTACGATGCGGAAATACAAGGTTTACTGCTTTCTAGTTATAGTTTGTTCCTTTTGTCTTCATAGGTACTCGTAATATTCGCTTCTGTGACTAGCGCTCTCAGAGCACACTACCAATTTGCTATTGCGTGATGACTGAGCCGAGTTATTCGGCCATGTACTCGGCTTGATAAAAGTAAAACCGAATAATCGGTACTCGGCCCATCTCTAAGGCCAGTGATGAGCTAGCGCCCGCGGATACCAATTAATTACATAAGCCGTTGGCGAACAGCTGATATCTGATCTACCGAATAATCACACCATCGAACTAAAGCCGCGTCTGCCGAACTAGTAATCGTCTTAACGTAACGATAATTCACATACAAAGTCAGTATGTATGTATGTATGTACATAATAGAAAACAAGAAGCAAAGATTTCGTCAATAAGAAATATGTTTAGTTTTTATTGAAAAAGTTTCGTATTCGTCATTACGTAATAGCACAGTAATAGCATAGCACTAGCTATTACTATTTACAACTATTTGGAGTAGGTAACTCCAAATAGTAGTAAATAAAATTATCATAAAATTATTACTAAGCAAAGTTATCTTTACTTCAACAGAGTAGAGAAAAAACGTAAATGGTGACGTCACGAGGTCGGCGGGCGGACTAAAAGAGATTAGAACTGCGAGGGAGGCAGCTCGTGCGGGGGCGGGCCGACTGACGCCTTCAGACCCCTACCGTGGTACCGACTGAAAATTGTGAAAAACTCGCCTGTGACTCGAAGATCACTCGATTACAATTTTCACTTTAGATACATATAAAAAGTACATCACGCGACATGCAGTTTATGATGTAAATTTGCGTGTTGTAAATTTTATGTTCGAGATTATATAAAAGTATACACACGTACATATTTAGAATAATGTTTATATCTAACAGGGTACAAAGAAACAGCATTTGTTTAAATAATACTTTGCGTTGTTTTTTATTATATTTTTTTACCCTTATATATTGTGTGTTATGTATTGCAACCCGCTTGCTTAACTTTACCTCTTTCGGTAAGAAATAAATATGAAAATATTTTGCTTAAAAATTAAAAATATTAATTAATACTGACAAAAATATGACTCATGAATTTTAATAAATACCGAAAGATCTGCTGCAATGGCGTTGTGGCAATTTAAACAACGTCATACATCGGTAGATACTTCCCACACACAGTACGCGTAAGTAATTTGCCTTTAGCAAGCTTAAGATCTTTTATTATTTCGAGACGAGTTCGAGTAAAGTGAAAGTAGCAAATGGTAGCGGTTTCGTAGAGACAACTCGGTTTGAGGGAGCCTCCCGTTCCCCCCAGAACGTGTTGAGACCCACACACTCGAACTACATTACGGTAATTATCCAATTATGAAAAACTCTTATTTATAGCTCCTTAACTTTAACAGGAAGAGTGGTAATAGGTTTTAAATAGACTTTTTACCAAAAAAATTAAAAGGAAATTTATTAACATTTTTTTAGGTATTTTGGTTATTGAAATCGATGTGCATAGTGTATATATGAGGAAAATTGAGTTAGTCGTATGAAAATGTAGATTTCCTTTGTTTCTTCATAAACCTAAATTTAACTTTCAGAGCATTTGTATCGCGAAAACTAAGTCACATCGCTACTGCATCGTTTTTAATTCGTAAACGTATTTCTACATAATCAAACCTAAACTATACCCACATACACATGAGATACGAAAACTTAATGCGTAGTGAATTAAAATGAATATTATTGTGCAGAATCCAAAATAAAACTTTATTGCACCTTCATCCCTTCACCAACAATGATAACGAGGTATAAAGGCGCTATTATTTCAGAAAAGTAAACAGCAATGCTAAATAATGATCAGTAAAACGTGCAACTACCCTCCCCCTGCGGCTGATTACGGGGTTTCGAAATAAGAATGAATTTTTAATGAATCCCACCCGCCGGGCGATACACTCCCCCCAAAGCTACGCACTTAGAAGATTAGTCCCACGAGCTTTCTACCTAAATGACTAACAACCTCCTATAACAGGTCAAAAGCGAATTTCTTTTATGATATTAACTCCAAACCAATCCATAAATACGAATAATCCGTGAGAATAATCACTAAGCTATATTGGATTCTCATATAAATTTGTATACAAAAGGCAAGCAAATTAAAACCCTAAAACATTGTTTATATAACAAAATTAATCATTAAGAAAACAACGATAATCAACTAATTATATCTATATTACTTATCTAAATAGCTACTCGCTTTCATTGATAACAAAAGTTTAGTGTTAACGCATAAAGCTCAAGTACAGGTACGGTTCGAGTCGAAAGCAATAAAAGATAAGGCGTCGACCTCGGTGCAGTAACAATGTAAATAGAGTTTTATAGTGTAAACAAAAAGAATATAGATGTGTTACGCTACGTCAGCGGGCGCGTCACTGGTACGACGTCACGGACGGAAGTCCGCTAGATATATTTACTGTAGCCTCGCAGGCGGGTTCAATGTCGAGCTATCTATCGCCCATCAATCAGCACCCGAGCCGATAGTCGCGGGACAAACGCAAACACTCGCCCACTACTAGTGTTGCCAGACGTATTTCGGGACATCCCATATTTGAAGTACGATTTTATATATCGCGACTGATGTGTGAATGAATGTGGGTATTCCTAATTTAATTAAAAGCGAATCTTATTATTTTTAAATTCGATGAATCAACAAACGAAATGTTAAAACATACAAGTTTATCAGTAAAGCACTCGAAAAAATGTATATTAGCAAATAATTTAGTTTTTCATATGTCGCGTCCAAATAACTGAAATCCCGTATTTTTGCACATTTAAACAGTTGTCCCTTACAGGCTGCAAAAACCATGGCAACCCTACCCACTACCTACGCGTTGCAAACGTTTAACGTTACACACACTAATTACCGTTAGATTACGTGATAACGTCACAGTTTTACGTAATTCACTCATTATGTACGCTCAAATCGATCTCTATTGATTCGCTGTGTGAATCTAATTGATTAAGCGGATAATGTATGGTAAATATTATACTCATTCATTTTTCTGTTTTTATTGGTTTTGTCTTATAAACATCAAATCGCGACAAGTGTTTTTAAAAGTATTTAATTTTTAGAATCAGGTGGTTAGTAAAATTGTAAATATACATAAATGTGCAAAGTCAAAACATTATCAATATTTTTTTATTTATTTTATGATTATGGTCTTATTTCGACTTGTGAATTGACACTAACATAAAAGAATAAAACGTACTACAAAGAATTAGTAAACACATTTTACATCCCTTAATTTGAAGTTCCAAAACGTTAACAGTTAAGCACAAATAGATCTTGAAACTCAACAAGTAAAGCACAAAAACGGGTCTGCGTGGGCGTATTAAGCGATCGGTTCGTTATTGGGAAAGTTGAGGTATCTATCGATATCTTGTGCGTGACTAACGGTGTAGGTGGCGCGGGTTGGCGTCCGGGAGCAAGGCCGGCGGTGTTTACAAACTTCCGTCACGAACCGCGGACGCTTGTCACCCGCCGCGGTCCTCGCACACCTCTACGCAAATAATGGCAAGCCCTCCGCTGACATTGTCCCAGTTACACCGACTGCCCGCCCGTCTAGACTCGAGATACGATCGCCGATAGATTGCTGACATGTTATCGCTGAACAATTGCACCGATCCTTCAAAAGGTCGTTATCCTTTTCGTATGTTACACGGCTATCGTTCGACCCGCGAAAGATTTCCGAATCGGCCAATTTTCATATGCTAATATTCGGATTGTATAAAATATTCTAGGATTACATTTATCACGTGTCGCGTTACATGGTAAAACCTTTGAAAACACAAATAATCGGTAACGTTAGATGTTAAAGCAGAGATTTAAATACCTGGTTAAAGGATTTAAAATGGTATTCAGTGAAGATAATGGTATTCAGAGAAGATTCACGTTAGATGATTCTATTCTTAAATTTCAAAGCAACCCTTGTGTTTGGTGTGCCCTGCGAGGGGTGGCGAGGGGTGAGTGCATAGGGTGGCCCCCTACCCCTCCGGTGCAGTAGGCGCGTAGTAACTGCAATAACGGAGCAGTGAAAGTGTCGCGGGACGCTTCAACCGTCAATGGGTGAAGACGTACTCCCGCACCCCTCCGTCTTCAGCTCAAACTTGTAGTTAATAGTAAGATATTCGGATAAGCAACACGTATGCTCGCCTCCTTAAACCGCTCCGCGAAATAAACTTCGCGCTGCACTAAAATTTGAATGAAACTTTGTTCTTGCTACGTTTTTTGTTTTTACAAACAGATGAAAGATAAAATGATTAGATCGTAAACAAGCGCAGTTTACAATGTCGTTCGAGGAATGCAACATAAGCGTAAACATGCGTGTGTGCCGTAGATCTGTCGTGCGTTTGGGTGACGTACGAGCGCAGGCAACCCTCGATAACCACGGCAAATCGAGTATGTAAAGTACGTGAGCGACAGCCGACAGTGACGGCGACAAGCAAACAAACGGGCGGAACGAGTACGTCGTCATTATCTCGACTCATGAATGAAACGGAACGTAAATTGAAATGTATCGCGTGCCATAATCCGCGTGCATTAATCTCACTCAAACGCCGATCGTTGCGTAATTCAGCAAACGGCTCAAGTTCATTGATCCACTTAATGTCCGCGCTAAATGTGTCGTTGTAATGGAATGTCAAAACATTGTTACATAATTATGTAAGTTTACATGCCATCCGCGCACGTGCCCGCCACTTCCGACTGATCACTGATCATGATACGTCACGCTGTTTATTTATGAGCTTATGATTATAAAGTGACGTTTACTCCATTCTGATATCGTTGACCGGTTGCCGTATAATAATAACATTCATTCATAAGTGATTAATAGTAACTACCTACGAAATAGATTTGTAGTAGTATTAATAAAGCCATTATCGTCATAATTATACCTAAACAAGATTTTACGCTACTTTGCCGTCTGTAGTAAAACATAATTTACAACATTGAAATTTATTTACGTCTGTTCGTTATTCGGATATTATTAAACGGTTTTTGCTTACATTAATATCTATTTTCGTTACAAAATTTGTGACTGTTCACAATGTTTGCATTGCACGTCACGTATATTTAAAAATTTACATTCTGCATATATTTACAACACTTTTTCAGTGTACAAAATTGCAAATAGCCCTAGAGCTGGGCAGTGCGAAATAAGAATTGCAAACAACATCGGCTCGCGATGACAGCAATAACTCAACAAAGGCGAGAAGCTCGGAATTTATTATAGGTAGTTGTTAAACTTTCACCCCGCCCCGAACTTGACCGTCAAAATAAGAAAAGGCCAATAAAAAACATCACTCTTATACAATGACGTGAATTTACATAAATTATTATTGGCGGCGGCGCGTCTCGGCCGGTCATGTTTACCCAGATGCAATGTGTTTACATAGGCATCGGCACACGAAAGTAGAGTTCAACGACTCATATATTGTTTTATAGCCAAACGTAATTGGGTCGCGGTGCGCCATTCAGGCCATGGGGATTTATTTAGAGCGGGCGGTTGCGAATGTCAAGGATTCGTTTAATGCGCGGTTTTAGGTTCACGTTTGCATTTTATTTTCATGTCTCTACGCTCGGCGTTGCACACGTGCTGGTTTTCAATTTCATCCCCATCTTTAGGATAAGTCTTTGTTGCCCACGTTGCGTTGAAAATGATTATTTTTGTCAAAAATTAACTTTGTACAGTCAGACAAAATCAAATTACATCTGGTATAGTACGAAATATGCATGAGATAAGAAAATGTGCCTAAACGTCCACACACATGAATTTTATTTAGATTAGTTCAATCGCTCAGCATGATACAGTCTCTACAGCATGATACTCTCGCTCATCATAACTTTTATTACACATTACCTCATTACAGTTTACAATCGAGCACGTGGAGTAAAAGTAAACAAACAAATGAATGAATTTGCCGTAACGGACGTCATTGTCGAAGACACGCATAATAATCGCTTATGCAAACGAGCCTAATTATGTAAAGCATTATGAATCGTGCCGACATGTTTTGACATAAACGTTTACGACCAATTATATGTCTATTGTGTCTCAGTGAACTTGAGAGACTACAATATAGGGCATCGACTCTAACGATGAATGGGCTTAACACCTGTTTAGAAAAAATCTGAGGCTTAGCCAATGTCAGGTGTACCGAATTCAATACGATTATATTTTTATTACCGTTGTCCGGTTACCAGCTGTTTATTTTTCTTTTTTGTCGCATATCGCATTGTAGTAATGTTTTATCTTACTACGTCAATGTATTATACAATTTTGTACAATCGGCCAGTGATGTTGTTTATTTGTATCTTACTTATCAATTTGTATCTCCAATGAAAGTAAATCTTGCCGTCTAGACTTTAGACGTCATATATTTATCTATCCTTCATTATAAATATCATAATCTTCGATTCAAGCTTACATTTATCGAGATTAATCTTGACGACTAAATAGTTTTAAACCAGATTTATACGCAAAGATAGGACATGTTGTAAGAACAATACTGAGAAAATCTTGCTTTGAAAATATAAAGGGTTCTGCGTAAAAATGAAAACCTTCAGAAACGGTGATCGGATGTATAAATTCACACGGAAGAGATCATTATTAACTAAACGTATTTATTGTACCAATTGTCATCGTTAATTACGATAGTTGTGTTTACAAAATGACATGTATTTGCAAAAATTAACGAACGAGTAATTGGATTATCTTCCACGTCAAATTTGTTTGATCATCGGCAAAAATTAGTTATTTCGTATTAATTGGCATTTTGTACATCAATCAGTCTGCGCGTTTATATTTATTTACTTGAAATCTTGAAAATTTCTCGTTATCGACAACGGCTTAGCTTGTTTGTTATATTTTAGACTGGGAAAATAATAGTTAACTAATATCTTGTCATTAATTATCTTAGGAAAGACAGTAGTTATACCTATTCGACAACTTTTAAAACAACGTCTAAAGCGAATTACAAAATATCATAAACCATTTTTGTCGGAACCCACTTTCAGCCCGAATCACATTATAGAACTACATATATAACAAAATCTCAAAATTTTATCATTGGTTCCATTTAAGATTTTGAAAATGTTAACTTTCAAGATATCAAATAGAAAACTATTATGATTTGCTGTCTTGTATTTAGAGGAAACAGGGGCAGCCCACCTATATCCGAATAGCCCCCGCTTCCCATATACTTAACCAACTATATAGAATAAAAGTCATATGTGAAACTATAGATCCGTTGCAGTCCCAAAATGCTAACTTAAAACACCATATTAGTAAGTTCACTCCTCAAAGCAAAATACAACAATGCAATCATTATGAAGGATTATTCGCAACGACATTCTTTGTTGTGATTAATTTAAAGTACTAACATTATGAAAATAGGCTACTTGTAAGATTCGACGTGTGGAACCGCGTGTCACCACTAGTGAAACGTGCGGGCGGATGCACATGTCTGCAACAAGTCGCATTCGCCCTTCGCCCAGTCTAGGCCTATGTTACAAGGACGCGTATGCCTTAAAGCTTTCTGTCAGCCTAAAAACTTTCTGTCAGCTTTGTTGATGATACATTAAATAGTACAGTAAGTATATTATATACTTATTGTTAATTAATACTTTTGTACGTTTATATTATTTGTGAATTAAAAGGATTAGGTACGCATTTATTGTTAACTTGTTTTATCTATAATTACACCTGTTCACAAGTAGGCACCTATATATTTCATAACCAGATTAACTTGGGTATTCAAATAAAACAACAAGTAGAATACCCGTTTTTTAAGGTTTGTATTATGTTGGGCAGAAACGGCTGAATCGATTCTGACGCGTCTTTTACCACAACATAGAGAATTTTTAAGGATTAATATACCTAAGTTTATTTTACCCCGCTTATCCATTTATTGACGCTAGTTAAATTTTAAACAAAAGTGTTGCATAATCATTAACGTATGTAATAAAGAAATTGAAAAATTAAAGTAGGAATGTGAGTAATGACAGAGGTTGAAATTATCGTTTTTTGAAAATAAACTAGTGATATTTAAGTATTCTGCTTTGTTTAAATTATATGCATTATTATTATTTACAATAACATAATGTTTTAAAGAGATAATAACATGAGTTTAACAAAATAAAATATAAAATATGTTGTCACGTAAAAATATTTGTAGCCATGAGTTTTATAAAGAGAGTACATACGATAGTGTATAGTTCAAAATTTTCAAATGTAATATATGGGGTATTCATACTTAATATCTACCTAATAACTGTATTTTTGTAGGTATGTTACGCGTGGCATTCAAACCGATACACTTATTATGATAAAGTTCAATATGTAGATAGATTAAAGCTTAACGATAAACACAGCGTACCTTTGTTCGTTATTCAAGAAATTAATTTATCTTTTAGGACCATAAAATTGATTCAATACTTAAATGCAATGAAACATGAACTAAGCTACAAACATAACTTAGTTAACTATAAAGATACAAATTTTTAATTTGAAACCAAGCATTTTTGTTTATCAAAACAAAATAAATGAATAAGCCCTAAGCATTGCCAGTTATCTTTCCGTGTGAATCCAAAAACATTTGCAATAAGTAGGTAATTCAGTATTTTTTACAGATTTTGCTGCACAGACTTGTGTATTTATCTACCCGTATCGCCTTGATAGTGTATTATCGATATGAAAAATACCGAATGTATTGATAAGGGGTCATGCATTAAGACTTGGTGGGTACTTTACCAAAATTACACAAAAGAACAGATTTGGTGTGGGGCTAAACTTATAGGTACTATATACTGGTACTATTTGAAAGTGATATAGTTTTTAACTTTTAGACATTAGTTAACTAGTAGAATATAGTACATTGTTTTGCTGTCTATTTATTTCATATGTAACATATATATTATGTACCTATGTTATGTCACATTCTTCTCAAATTTATATGACTAATAATAGTTTAATGCGAATTTTGGTACGACATTTTTTTTTTTACGATCGTAGACGCTATCTTTACTTGTCTATATATCTGTGATACATACTAAATGAAACCAAAATCTCAAAAATGATCGCCACTGGCGATTTGGAAACGAGAAGTAAATCTTCACTAAGTGGAACGGTTGGAAGATCAGTGGTGGCTGGGCGGGGCGCTCCAGCGGTTGCCATGGCAACGCGCCCCTCGCCTCGCTCGGGAAATCCAACGACCTCACATGATCGCGCGCTATTAAGACCTAAAAAACCTATAGCATTTCTTTATGATCGGAGCGCTAATTAGAAGCTTTTTATAAAGAAGACAAAACCTTATCAGTAACCTACTACCTAATTATCGGCATTGAATCGATATAGCCCAATTATTTATTCGTATTGTAGGTGCTACCTTAGAAATTACAAGTAAGAGAAATTTTAGTAGACTACGTTTTTGTAACAGCCTGTTTCATTACATAAACCGACTATTTGCAACGTTAAGTCATCAACCTATCCATTTAGCATTAAAACGAGTAAAACTTTAATCCTCCGAGCCGTCAGTTTAAAAGAAACGTAGCGCCGAAAATTGTATAAAGAATCCGTAATAACGTTGAAATACTTGGAACATAGAAAGTAAAGTGCGTTCGCGCTGGCGAGCCAAGCCAACTCGGCGATAATTAATGTGGAGTCGACTCGAGCGAGCGGCGCCGGCAGCCTCGGCGCGCCGACAAAAAACCCGCTCCGACACAAAAACACCCGTCGCCCGAGCGAGACCGACCTACGTGCGAGAGGGAGACGGCAACACCTACGTATTTCTGTGACGAGTTCTCGCTCG
>DWNY01001500.1:0-12546 GCA_018250635.1 Telegonus apastus
AATAAAGTAAAATAAAATACTCATTATTTACATCACTGACAACAATACTGACAATATAAAAGACGTATATTATCAAGTGTATTAGATGTAATATAGCTTAACAAGTTAAACCTCATTTTCCCCATATAATTGTTTTTATTTTTTATTTGGATGTATACGTTTAGTTTTTATATGATTTTAATTATGGTCGAATGTCGACCATTGTAACTGATCTACTAGTTTTTTTTTATAAAAACTCATTCAACGGGTAGGTGTAATTTTAATAAATATTAATATTACATGATATGTAATTAGAAGTATAATAACTGCTACCACGACTCGCAGTGCCATATCGCTGAGCAATGAAGATCAATCAATTTGTTGTTGAAATAAATAAATATCAACTATAAATTAATTATGATTCAATTTGCATACGTAAAAAGTATTCATAATTAACAATAACAGTCCAAACTTCAGGTTTGCCAAAGAGCAATGAAACGAATAGTCCCGGATATACAACTCATTGACAGGATACGAAATACCATTATTCATTAGTAGATGCAGGACGTAATCAGCTAAATTTAAATATGTCTATGCGAGACATGTTAGCTTAATGCAGGAAAATAGACGCGCCAGAATCGTCACACAATGGGTACCTAAAGACGGCTGCTGCCGAAGATGGTGACCCATGAAAAGATGGCAATCTGGCGCAATTCTCATGATATTGGCAGGTCTTGGTGCAGGATAAAGAGCAATGGAAGCATTTGGGAGAGACCTTGGCCCAGCAGTAGGACAGTATAGTTTAAGAAAAAAATTGTTGTTAGGCCAATTAATTATCTGTAGTTGTTACGATTACAAATGAATGATAATGTTATTAGGTTGCCTAGACTACATTTAATTTCATATGATTGTGAATATTATTATTTGCTTTTAGAAATACATTTGTTTTACTGAGATAAAAGCCCCTCTTTATCAACATAACGTTTGAAGAAATAATATACCTGACATTTGACAAGCATTTTTTTATTTCACTAAATTATCTTGTTACTTACGCCAGGGTCTAAGTAATTACATAGCTGTTGCCTTCTTGCATTTTATCGACAGTAACACAAAAGCGCTAATAAAGCAATCACTCAAGATTGCGACAGCAGAATAATATCTTTATAAATTGATGACTTTCAAAGTATATTTTGATGAAATTTTAGAGAAAGGGTTCGTTAACTTTCTTTATTTGTATTTTTCCTCAATTTTCTTGATGGCAAGTAATATTCAGTGTTAAAAAAATCCATGTGATAGGTGTTTTTTGTTACACCTTTTTTACATTTCGTCTCAATATTTTATGGAATGCATTGATCTCTAAACTCTAAAACAAAAAAAAACCTACCTAACAAATGTTGAATAAATCGATATTTCAATTCTTTATACAAAATTAAATTATAATTAAATGTATTCACAAATAACCCACCGCTAAAGACAAAAAAGAACTTTAATAAAATTTACAACAAAAAAGTAACGAGTGCTCTAATTGGACGTCACCCCCTTAATGAAATCTTGTTGTAAACATGAAATGTATAAAATCGGTTACTAAAATTTCCATAACCAGAGATCACTTGCCAGCAATTATTTGTTCTTTACTACTTCAATTTGATAAAAACATATTTTCTAAGTATTTTGAACTTACAGAAACATTAAGTTACCTAGTTGTTATTACTATGTTTACTTATTGAATTGTCTAGACATATTCATGTCTATCTATTAACACAACACCATGAATACAATATTAATAAATCACCCTATATAAATTATGTACAGCATTCTCTTTATAACATAAAGACGCCATTAGTAATTCTAGAAAAAAAATTTAAGAATTATTTAAATTTGATGAAATATAACCTTATACTTTTACACACCTAACTGTAAAATCGTGTCGATACCTTTATTAAGAAACAATTTAGTAACGCGCCAATCTAAATAACCAAAGTAAAGCTAGGTGCTAACATTCTAAAATCTAAACGAAGTCCAAACGATAGCGAACCCCGCCTAAGGTCGAGTGCGCATAAAATTTGATAGCTCAAAATGTCGCACGTGTTACAAGTTTATAAGTTTAATTAAACGCTACCTTTATTGGAATGTGAGCAGTGGATCTCGTTATAATACCGAGACACCCCCGGCGCTTTATGTGGGTCGGATTAAAATTTTGACAATATTTTTCGGGTGTACCTTTGAATAAAATAGGGATGTTGCTACGTCAGGGAGCGGTATTAAGATAAATTTAATTAAATATGACTTATCCAATTTGTCAAATGAAAAAATGATAATAATACTTTTTATCTAATTAGATTTTTCCTACACACAATCGTTGTCTATAGGTTTGAATTTCAACGTTTAGCGTTGGAAATTCGCATTTTTCAAATGAAAACGGATTTTCGATTGGAAGCTCGGATTGGGACTGAAAATTTTACTGATCCGATCAATACAAAACGTATATCATATTTGTTACTCGTGATTGTTACGTGGTAAAAGAAAAAAATGGCATAGTCGAAGTCGTTTCAAGTAATAAGGGCAAAAAATAAAATAAAGTTTAGTATAAATCACGGTTAAACATTAAATTTAAAAAAACTGTTACGATTGTAAAGTTTTTTATATCGTAAAGTTATTATATACATCGATTTATTTTCCAATTTACCCGCGAACGATGATTGGCAGCACGTTTCTTGTAAGCATTTCAGTGAATTGGTTCATTTCAAAATTTCATATCATTTACACTTTGTTTACAATATTTTGTTCGAAAGGCAAAATTTTTAGGCCTCAATATGAAAAGTTTTAAAATTACATTAGGAATTTGAATGATATTACAAGAATAGGATATATTATTATCACACAGACAAATCTCTTATAAAAATTCTCAGCGAGAAATTCTTTTGCAACGTCGAATTTTCGCTACAATTTTTCCGAGGATAACAAGTTTCAAATATTTGTATTTGCCATTGTTAGGGGGCACGCACCGATTCGTTATTTAAAATACGGATTGGCATTGTCGATTCCATTTTGAATCAAATTCTAATACTACAAGTTGTAAACCTATATTATTTACATTTATTTAAATAAAAATCTTTTGAACACGCTTATAGTAGTTTTGTATGTCGGTGGAAGGGTATTGATTCCAGCTAACTTATATATCAATATTATAGTGTTAAGTAGAACCTCTTTTCTATATGAAATTTATTATAGACGTTCATGGGCGGCAGTGACCACGATCACGATGACCACGAATCACGAGGCAGTTTTAGGAACTGCCGATAGAAGTGTAAGCAAATAGTGCCCAACGCGTGTAAAGAGTTGTCACTTCAGCGCGGAGGTATATTTATGTACATAATAGAAAGCGTTCCGTGAAGATGACGCGAGTTCCGTGATTTTTGTTCACCCAAAATGTGATCTACGTGCCTAAAGAAGTTTTCACTTCAAAATTAATATCAAGGAGAGAAGCAGCACTGTTTCCTACGTACTGCGGCTATCAGATTGCCTAATTTAGCCGGCAAACTTACATAACCTCTTCTAGAAACTGATATACGAATGAAAACAATTACATCGAGAGAACAAATTAAAAAGTAACTGTTTCTTTTTAACAAAGTTTCTGGTGCAAGCATCATTCCCCTGGGCACATCAACACAGGGTAATGACTAGTACTAGTACTTATGACAGCATGAAAAGTAAGATGAAGTCTTATAAAAGAATATCCTGATAATAGCAGAGTTGCTTGTACAATTCAATTTTCTGACGCAAGCGTTATTTCCCCTGGGCGTGTTGCGTCACTTGCGTCAGACAGGGTAATGTGGTGGCAATGACTGCGGTTTATTTATGCACGGATAATTTTTTATGTGTATGTTACGGTATTGTTTTAGAAGCTTCTTACGTAAATTACCCAGAAATAATACTGAGAGTTACATACATTTGATTATTGCATTTGTAACTTTCACAGTTAAGATATTTTTTGTTGGAAATGTAATTTTGTTTCGATGTAAACTTTAAATTTTCATTTTTTACCTAGCTGATGCCCGGTTTTACTCGCGTTGAAGAAGTAAAAAGGCATACATTGATATCTGCCCGCAACTGACGCTAACGCCCGCGACGGCGGTCGCAAGCGCGTGAAACGCGCGCGAAGGCTTTTTTCATAAATTAAGGTAGCTTAAATTACGCTTTAGACCTTTCGCTATCTTGCAGTGAAAGTCCCGTAAAAATCGGTCCAGCGGTTTAGGAGATTACTTCAGTCAAACAGACAGACAATCAGACGGACAATTTATTTAAAATTGTATTTTTGTTGTAGGTGCCGTGTATAATTTTATATGCCTTCAGTAAAAAGATGTTATTTTGATATTAGGTACAAAGAGATAGTTAAATTTTATTTATTTGTATAGAAGACATCAGCATCAGGTGTTTCATTTACATTTCATTGAAACCAAATCTAAAGAATCTTAGCGTTAGCCACTAATATTACTTCTAAAGTACAATATTCTACGAGATCGCAGTATAGACGATTAAGATTATCTATCTCGATTATCTATCTACGTGATTAATCGCTTAATTTGCTAATTCGTATCAGTTAACGTAAACTGCTTAATTTACTATTTCAATCAGCTTGCAATCTTCCGGTGTAACTGCAATAAACTCTAACCGGTGATAAATTGGCAATAACGTATTGCGGAAGCAATAAAAGTTATGTATTAGATGTCTTGGTATCGAAGCGTGCTAGAGATACGAGGTACGTTACTATTAATTGAGGTAAAATAAAAACTAACGATAAAATGGAACAAAAACTAGAGAATAAATTTAAAAACAAAAACCAGGTTGCTTGCTTAAAATGAATTGACTTTGATACCCATACTCATTTGATACCCATTGTTAGGATAAAAAAATATTTCGTCCCATCCCCCCTTTTTTCTCCGTTTGTAGGCAACGTATTTAAAAAATGTGTATCCCATGTCACTATGACAAATGAAACTATTCTAAGGACACCTGTGGGGCATGTCAAAGAAATAGATATACATACATAGAAACATACATACATACAAACGTATAACAAACTTCTTTGTTCAAAATAAAGTAACAAGTACTTAATAAAACAGATATTCAAATAAACTTTGTAGAGAACACTAAATCAATATTTATTAAATGATAGAGGTTGTTTATTTACTACATTACGTATACTTTATAGAAAATATGCGTTATATAGTTACTTTGACGCTTATTTTCCATAAAAATATCTTGTAGCAATAGTAGGGAATAAAACTTCAAGAACCTTTGAATTAAATATGGACATTTGATTTGTTTTTCCACAAACGTGACGTTGACGTATATCTGAAGGACTTCCGCAATCTAAGAGTTATAAAGAGTGTATTTTAAAGGGACACAAGACGTAAAACCTTTCTTTATTAGACCATAGATGCACCCATGCATAAACGAAGTCAGACTAAGTTAAATTATTTTTAACGTCGTTTGAAATGGCCAAGAATAAATAGGTAACAAAACATTTACATATCTTTTAATTTCAAAACATAATGTCTTCGTATCCTGCCATTGCGCGTTTCCAGTTCAAAATGGACTTTTCGAAAGTTTCGTAGTAATCACAGCGGAGGCAGTTTACAATTTAATACAACAACTTAAACGAGATTCGTCTGAAATTTTTCACAAACTTCCTCTTTTTGGCTACTTGTCCATCGCCGACGAACAAACAATAAGCGAGGAACGATGAACGAGGTTCCAATACAAAGATTAGTAGATTCCTCTGGTACAAAATATTGAATACAAATCATACTGCATGAGAATTTTGGACGGGACGTTACCATCTGATCGTTAAATGCATTACATAAAATGTTTAGTTTTGTAAAATTTACTAAATTTCACTATGTCATTCAAAAGATGAACAATCGCGGCGATACCAAAGTTGCCAAAAAACCTATTGAAAATTCCTAGCACAAAGCTTAAGCTATATCGGTCCGAGCCATATGCTATGTGCATAATTTTTTTTAACAATTTGCCGAACAAAATAAGACATAAAAACGACACAAACTTTTTGCCCACACTACAGCAGCACCTGATAAGAGAGTGCTATTACGATTTAAAGGAGTACTTTGAAAAATTAATATACTGAAATATATAAAACAGATCGGACTGCTCCCACTAAATTGCAAACAGGGTTCATATGTGTGACTCTAAACTAACGTTAACCACCGAATTTTAATGACCACTATGTTTGCAATAAAATAATGAGTATTGAGTATTGGACTTCAACCAGTTAGATTTAAACTGTGCTTCGATCTGAGCCATTGCCCTTCGCTTCATCCATCGCTACCCTCGACTCGCTACCAGTGAAACGTTTCCAAATATTAACAGCAAACTCACAACTTGCAGAGCAAGCAATATAAAAGTTTTCTCGTGTCGTAAACGGCTGGTATAGGCCAATCCGAAAATATGAGACCTCTGAAATGTCTTCAATATAGGTTTTAGTTTAGTTTTATTTTTAGCGAAACTGAAATCCACCGCATTGGAGTTCTGCGAGGCGCGATAGGAGTTGCACTTCGTAAACAATTACATATGGCTGTAATTCTATAACGCTTTCTAAATAATAGGGCCGACATTATGGAACCTTAATTCTTAGTTCTTATATGTACAGACTGTTGCCTCGATGCTGATAAGGATTGAAGTCCTATCTGACATCAGTCATAGATATATTGCGATCTAAGGACTAGATTGGCCAAACCAGAAGGTTTTTTAGTATTGCAAACTGTTTTGATGAATGAAAATTTTCGACGGGTAGGTGCGACCAAAATAGAACCAGGGAGGGTTCTATTGTAGTGTTGTACCACATTGTCATCTTCACCCTTAAGTTGTAAGTTAGAACTCATTTTGTAGTATCTCCTTTACAGCAATATCAATATTTAAAATTCCTGAATTTCCGCCTAACTGGAAATAAATATTACGGTCAATGTGTATGAACGTCGACACTTGCTTGGTTGGCTTAAGGCAACCTAAAAATCTGCTTTATTTAAAGTTATTATTAAAACGTTTGGTAGATTGGACCAAATTAAATGAAACAAAGCCTAAATATTGGGTGTAGATATAAACTATATATATATATCTGCATTTCCATAAATTCCAATCAGTAGTTTTGGTGCCAACTTAATTCAACCACACAGACAGCGAGCGCGTGTTACATTTTTTTATATACACAGACACAGATATTTAAATTGAAAATATAATGACCTCCATCTAATTTTAAATGGTTACTACCGCCCACGGTCTTCTCTAATCAATCTCAGATAAGATATGAGTCCCATCTGAGGTCGGCCACAGATTTGATGCTACCCTTAACAAATTAGTTGGAACGCTTTAGGTAACTCGGATCTCTCTTAGCACAAAAACATAAAGAGCCCACTACTTATTATAGAACTTGTATCTTCCAGCTATAAATGAGAAATCTTGAGGTTTGTAGAACATTTGGAGGCTCGGTGGCGGCACCACCACCACACCAATTTCTGACTAATAACAGCAGTGTTAATCATTGCTGTGTTCTGGTCCGAAGGGTGTGATAAAGGAAATTTACTCACCAGAGGCGTTCCAACTCAATCCTTAGTGGTAGCGACGCGTTTGTCAACCTCAGGTTTGAATCTAATCTTATCTAGGGTTGATTACAGATATCCTGGGGCCATTTACCATCAGGTTTTGTTACTCGTTTGCTGCTTCCAAATTATTAAAAAAGAGTAGATATAAATAAATAGTTTCCCTATTCCCTACTTCTACTTCTATTACTTCACACGTTGAGTTAGAGAAATTGTGGGAATAAGTCCACGACTCGTGTTCAACTCTTTATTCACGAGCGTTTTATTCACAAGCTACTGACGGAGCGGTAATACTGCTATTTGTATTGTTTACTGCCCGTAATTTTCACACTTTGCTTTGCTTCTAGTTTGAATAAGGACTCGTGTAGCTGCAAGCGTTGGACGTGTATATGTGCCATTGTTTTCTGTCTTTGAAATAATTTGGAATAGAAGTTCTTCTTGAGATTAAGTGAAGAAGCTTAAGATTGTACGTTAGCAGAATCTTTAAAAATAACACAAAAAGTTACATTGCCTTTAACTAAGGAACAAACAATTGTATTTATAAGTATAGGTAAATCAACTTGGAGATCATTTGTATTTTTAAGGATACATCACATTTTATTTTATCTCCACATTCTTGTACTTAGTAGAACCAATTGTGATTTAATTGTGACGGAAACATTGCATCACCTATTTCTGCCTAATACCAGTAGGCTTAAGCGCTGCTGTGTTCTGGTCTGAAGGGTGTGGTAATGGAGACGTATAAGATGTTTCAACTAAGACCTCATGGGTAGCTACGGCTACGGCTAAGGCTTAGGTTTTGTTTGTTATTTAAGGTATGTTGCAAGCTTGCTTCTTTTAGATTTTTCAACTTAAACCTACCTACACACCACACATATATAGCAAAATACATATTAAGTAGGTGTAAAAATATAAAATTATATTTATCACAAATTTCAGTCTGAAATAAAACGCTATTACATTGACAACGCCCTTAGATTCCTTATACGTGCAGAATAATATCATGTTACAATTTATTGTTAAGTAGAAACCGAGTTATGTACCTATGGGGACTAACTAAGGTAGGTAGTCTCTGTGATGGTAATTAGGCACATACATACAAACTTCAATTTGTTCAATTATTATTCGTTCAAACGATTTTGTACACTATCAAGAATACAAAATCTGTGATGACACAAAGGCACCACCGTCACACTTATTTCTAACTGATAACACAGTGTTAAGTACTGTTATATTTCGGTCTGAAGAGTGTGATCAAAGTCCTATTTCCTATGTATGATCAAAGTCCTACGTAAGGTAGACTACAGGCCTTAATTAGAACTGATCGGATATAAATGTCTCCCTTACCATACCGTTTAGACCAGAATACAACAGCGCTTAACACTGTTATTCGGCAGAAATAGGTAGCAGTGGTGCCGTTAGAGTTGTATCTGGGCTTTCTCGTAGTTGTACAAGAAAACAAGTGCCAACCTTGGTAAATCTTTCGCTTCGTTTCAACCCATTATTGTCCCACTGCAGGACACGGGTCTCCTCACAGAGAGGGGCTTGGGCCAGAGTCTACCGCGCTGGCCAAATGCGAGTAGAAGAACTCTAAGATGTGCAGGTTTCCTCACGATGTTTTCCTTCACCGTTAAAACCAGTGATATTTAATTTCTAATATATATAACTTCGAAAAATCAGAGGTGTGCCTGGGATTTTAACCTCCGACCGTATTGACAGTACGAGTTTCAGACTCGTCTTTTCAATCGGGAGGATTCTATCTTTATCTGGTATATGTCAGACTGAATCTTTATCTGGGATTATATGTCCATGGGTAGCAGTAGTCACTTCCAATATATTCCAGTACACCTGGTATTGCATGCTTGTTCGCTACTTCTATATTTAAAAAGAAACTAAAACATCCCGTCAACCAGACGAAGAATAACGGGCTATCAGAACCATGCTCCATTAACTTCATCACGGTAGCGCAAAGCACTATGAGCTATTCTGCTTTGCGGTATAAACATAAAATAATTTCTGCTTTTGCCTTTGACTCAACAATTTAAGCAAACAAGCAAGAAAGAAAAGAACTTTCCTAAGCGAACTTTATATGAAAATTCTCCTTTTAATTTCCGTCTCGGGAAACTTGGGAAACAGAAATAGGCACTGAGTTGATATAAATAACCTCCTAATGAGCCCGCTTGATAAGATGGAGTCTTATCTCAAATTGGGATTCTGTTTGCGTCGATAATAGCCTACCTTATCTGACCTTGGAACTTTCGGCCTTTACTAATTTTTCTGATAGACAATACAACTTTAGTAAATCGAGGCAAGGAAATTTTATCGTTGTGCCTTGTGTAATTGGTTTTATTTTTTGTACCTTTATTTGGTACACAATACAAAAATATTTACTAAAAAAAAATAAAAATAACGCTTTATCTAGTTCCTGTTACTGAAAAGGTTCTAAATAGTTCTACCGTCCATGTTCATAGTTTCATTTTGATGCGACAATTAGGAGTAATATTTACGTCCAAGATTTGATTGCATTGTCTGGGGTTACGAACATACTTGTTAGGCACGGTACCAGCTATTTCTAAATAAAAGAGGACTCTGTTGATAGATGAATAGATGGAGCTACGTGTAATTAAATTGCGCTATCAGCATATGCCATTTGTCACCACAGAACCATAACAACCGGGACCATGATTCACTTTCACTTATAAGACCTGAAAGGCTTAACGCTACCCATTGATATTATCTAGGACCGGTAGCCTAATGGTCCCCCATCTCACTTCGGACAACCTAACGTAGTTTTATATATTTAAGCATGGATTTAAAAGTGGTAGTACCTTTCGTGGTTCGATTCTGGAGTCATCACCGCCGTTTTTGTATGTTTTTCACCTGTGTCTAATAAGCAGTGTTAAGGGTTACGGTCTTCTGGTAGGAGTGGTAACAACTTACCTCTCAGGGGGAGCAATGCATCCGTAGATAACCTCAGGTAAGATTCTGATCTTATCGGCGTTTGATTGTTATAGATGTCCATGGGCGGTAATAGACTTACTTTAGGAGACATACATTCAAGTAGATATTTTTTTATAAAAGTAAGTAACATTAAATCCATCTAAAGGACAGCGTCAAGTTGGATAAACTTCAACAAACAAGGCGTCGTGTTTCTCAAAATCCAGTTAATGTGCTCGGCCGGTTCTTTGTTAGACTTAAGTTAAGGTGAAGAATATATTTGTTTTGGTTTTATTAAAGGCACTCTTTTATCCCCATTTAGTATTTTAAAGATAGTCTAACCCGATACCTTTGCCTAATAACAGCAGTGTCCAATGCTGCTGTGTTTTGTAGGGTGTGGCGAAGAAGACATACTTACCTGAGGTTGGAAACAAATGTTTATCTGGGGTCGATTATAGAGGTCCATGGGTGGCAATAGTCATTTACCCTAAAGAGGCCTCCACGTTTTACTAATTCAATAATATGACACAAATCAAGACTAGTTTTCATAAGTGTGACTGTAATTTATTGATGCTCCATTAAATCGTCTTGATTTTGGGCCTATTGGCATGAAATTGAAATAACCCCAAGAAACGAAATCAAATGCACTTCATAATTATGTTGAATGATCGAATTTAATAAAATACGATTAAAATCCAAATGATTTGAAAGATTTAACCGTCCAAAACAAGAAAGCAAGATTTATTTGTTCGGTCGACCAGCATCTATATTTTGTAAGCCTATATCATGTTGCACAAAATCCATTTACAGTGCGCCCGGCCGTCCTTTGTGTTCCGTTGGCTTAAGACGTCGCATCTATAAATTTGTGAAAAAATCACGATATCGAAACCATGTTTATTTCGAGATTTAACTTTTGTCGCAATATATTTTTAATGTGCTAAATCATGGCTGACCTCAGGTAGGAATGTGACCTTATCTGGGATTGATTACAGATGTCCATGGGACTAGTGCCCACTTACTATTAGGTGAGCTTTAAGCTCGTTCGCTACTTCTGACTAACCCCAGATCAAATTTGTCTTACCTCATGTTGGACCAATTTTTTGCTACCCCTGTGGTCTATGTTGGAATGCCTCGGATCTCCCAGAATACACCAGCTCTGAACATTGATGCTATTAGCCAGAAATAGGTGTCTTGATGGTTTCTCTAAAATAGAACCATAAAGAGTCCTACCATTTTTAACTATTTCAGTGCTTATAATATCATAGTTTGAAAGCTTTCACGTGTAACTACACGCAGTAATAAAACAGTCTCAGGTTGAATATTAACCGTTATAAACAGTTATTTTTACCGATATCGTGAAATAGAGTTCTAATATCCAGTTATCTTCATAATTAAACATTTCTTTTTGGAAAAACAAAAACCCTACAGAAATCGATAAACATTTTGGACTAACAGATTATATATAATGAAATAATAATGAAATATGTAGTATTCCTTGTATACCTAGGTCTATTTTTTGTATTAATATGATAAGTTTAGTAAATTTTGTATTGGTGTATTTTACAGTTGTATTTATTAGGTGTTGTATTGATCACGAATAAACTTTCTTTCTTTCTAATATATGTATTTGTGTTACTATTCCAGCAATAATTTGCCGTTATTATATTTTGTTGCCACTCAGCTACGATAAAGCCACCTTACGCCCACTTTTGGTTTTGTAATTGGGTTTTTAGGTCATAATTTATTCGCTAACGAATATGTTGTAAAAGTTTTGTAAAAGATTTTTTGTCGTTTATTTCGAGGGCCTACTGAACGTGAGTGCGCGTTTTGCTTGTTTTAATTATAATTAGGGTTCCTGTAAGCAATGTAATGTAAGATCCCACATGAGGAAAATATGATAATTGTTAAGATTTCACGAAAGTAACAGTGTTGTATTTTGTGTTGACAAATGTCAATAGTAGCTTATTGATACCATTTCATCTTTATGATACAATTTTTATCAGAAGAGTAGACC
>DWNY01001501.1:0-12537 GCA_018250635.1 Telegonus apastus
TATTACAATTTAAAATCAGAAGTAACTGTTCTTACGTTGAATTACGTACGTACGCGAATAGTTGTACCTTAGTGGACTAGATGGCGTTGTTGTAAAACATCACTGACTCACGGGCAAATTTCTAAATACAAATGGCAGAACAACGTTCGCCTGGTCAGCTAGTACGTAATAAAATGGAATAATGTTTTCTACACTCACAGCCCCATACTAGGACTTTTCCTGGATAGTGGGTGACATGGACACACACAAAGACAAATACACAAACACTCAGACCTAGAACAGATATTTTAATTCATTCAAATATCTGTCTGGCCGGGCATCGAACCTGGAGCTCACTGCATGACAGACCGGTATGGTGATCGCTCCGCCACGCGGGTCGTCAATAAGGTTTCGTAGGTAATAAGGTTTCGTAGTAAAATATTATTTCACTTTAATCAGACTCGAGATCTTTGCGCTAGCCTGAGTCACTCTTAGCTCATTCTGAAAACTGTTGAAGACGTTCGTGGGCGTTAGTAACCACTTACCTTTGAGTGGTATGCTCATTTGCGTTTGTAACTTCATTTTTAAGAAAGAAAAAAAACGTGAAAAAATAAGTTTCAAATCATTTCTGATCCATTGTCAAGTATCATCTATAAATAAATAAAATTGAAGTGTCTGTTTGTAATACCAAAATAACAACTTTTTACTTGAAGCATATGTAAACATATACGGCAGGTACCTATAACAAAAATACAATTATATTTTGTTTATCTGTCTGTCTCTTTGTTTAGCTGAGGCAAACTTTTAAACTGCTGCACCGATTTTGATGGGACTTTCACTGGACGATAGCTTAAGCTCTTAGGCGTAACTCAGGCTATTTTGATTTTTGAAAAAAGAAGTCGCGCTCCAAGCGCTTGCGGCCGCCGTCGCGGACATTAATGTCAGTTAATATTAAGCAGATATTAATGTATGCCTTTTTACTTCTTTAACGTGGGTGAAACCGCGGGGATCAGCTACAACATAAGCACAGTTGAGTCTCTGAACGTTTATTTTTGTTTTCAGGTAATTTGACTGACATTGAGGCTGAAAGACGACGCAGATTTCTGTCTATTGGCTTTTGAGGTACGTGTGTATTCTTTGCATTTTATTCAAAGAAAATGGACCAAATTTGATTTAAGGGTTTTTGGATCTTGAAATTTATTCTGTTTCAGCAAATTCAATTACAATTTTATTTCTCATGCATTATAATATAATTGGAATTTTACAAATAAGTAATAACTATAATAGAATGTCAATTTTTATTAACATAGTATCGTTCTCTATTGTTAAATATTTCTAGCGATGAAATCAGCTAACACTGTCCAACCTCAGACAAGAGCACAAATGCGTTGCTACCTCTGAGGAGTAAGTTGGAACTTCTCGGATAAGTATGTCTCCCTTACCACACCCTTCAGACCAGAACACAGCAGCGCTTAACACTGCTGTTATTAGGCAGAATGTAGTCGATTACTACTTACTTAACGTCACAACACTAAAATTAAACGTCCTATCCAACTAACTAAAACTTGTGATACCGCCCATCACTAGCGACGCCTTTGATGAGCTCCTAACTAAATTCCACTTTGATGTCGCCGACAGAAATTGCACGAGCGAGCGGCAAATTATATTTGTAGTAACTTGATTTTCTGCAAATTTGACTAACTCACTAAATTTTGTCTGAGCAAAACTAGTTGGTGTAAAATTGATTGCTGATAGGGAACTATTTTTGACTGCAAAAATAGGATATCTACTCGACTCGTATGTATTTGTGTATGTATGTGTGTATGTCAACAAATCTGTATATGTAGGTAATAATAATGTAACTCGCGCTCGCTTTCTGTGTGTTTAAAATTACTTACCGCCAGAACAACGGGATTAAATTCATGGAAATACAGATATATTCATAGTACGAATCTTATCTCTGTACATAGGCGGCAGTGGCCATCAGGTGGACCGCATGCTTATTTGCTGCTTCCATATCATACAACAAACTATAATGGTGTGACGGTGGTTCTACATTTTTATTTTCCCTTTTATTTTAAAGCGACTTATTTAAAACAAACGCCCATAAAACCTGAGGTTCTCAAACTATTTACAAAGAACCTTTCAACTAATGTATTTTACCCACAACTATCCCAAATATTTAACATTAACAAACTTGAAACCGCTGGAATGTTTTAGAATGCTTTGTCTAAAAGTTTAGTGTAACCTTTTAACATTTGAAAGCTCAAAGGAACATTTTGAAGTACGGATTTTAAGGTAATAGAAATGAAACCGCTATTAAATAAAGTAAGCTTAATTGAGGTACGTACAGCACTGTGATAAAACCGCACGAGTAAAATCACAGGCCAATACGGATATTGTTTTTAGGCATTCAAACCAGAACACAGCTATTTATGCCTAATAACAGCAGTGTAAAATTGCTGTTCTGGTTTGAAGGGTATGGTAAGAGAAATATACTTGTTCAAAGCGTTCCAACACAGTCCACGGGAATAGCAACGCATCTGTGAGTAAACTCAGGTAAGAATAATGTTATGTGGGGTTCATCACTGTTGTCATTGGGCGACGGTGCCACTCACAATCAGGTGCACAGAATTGGAATTGGAATTACGTACTTACGTGAATATAATAGACGTACGTGAACATAATAGATCTAACGTAACGCCTAAATGGCGTTATTGTACAAACATCACTGACTCACGGGCAAACTGCTAACCAAATGGAAGAACAACGTTCGCGTGGTCAGCTAGTTATGAATAAATGGTAAGGAAGGTATCCGATCTCCGCAAGAACTACCCGGGCAAAGTACCCCTCGAGACCCGAATCCTTCCCCACTACTCTTATGTAAAGACAGCACAGCATATGAGAGACCCCGAGCGAAAGACGTCCCATATATCGATCAGGTGGACTGTTGGACTGCAAGCTCGCTTGCTACTCTATTATCGATATATAAATACGTGAAGCGGAAATTTGCAGAACCATTTTTCGAATACTGCGCGCACAGCGGAGTATGATATTAGACATACGTGAAAGTTAATGAAGAGAAGGGGCGAGAAGGGATAATATGTATGTATAATAACTGTTACAAATTAATTAAATTAAACAAAATTAAACATTCATTGTTCACATTACTGACAACAATACTGACCACGTAAAACAAATATAGCCAAGTATGACAGATGTCTATATCAAAAATGCGTTATTTTTTTTAAATGCCGCTTAACAAATTAAACCTCATTTTTTTCCTAATGCAAAGACGAAAAATATATATAAAACATTCTTTTTTATTTAGTTGTGTCAAGTTTAGTTTAAATAACCGTCGAATTTCGACCATTAGTAAAATAAATATAGCATTAAGTCCAATTAAGGATTACATAAAAAATAATTAAATAAACTTGTTAATAGTTAACTTTACGGTTAAAGACGGTAGTTAAAAATTATACCAGACGTTACCTTTGATCTGATGTGAATCGGTCGAGATGGTTTTAGCAAGTAGGCACTTAGCTTTATAACTTAGAAAAGCGTTTCCCAAACTATTTGGTTTGAAACTGCATCTTATCAACAGATGTCGCTAATGCATCGACTGGATTAACTTTTGATAGTGGAATCGTTTGTGCTTCGACTCCGGTGTCACCACCGTCACAATTTGTGCCTAATAACAGCAATGTTAAGCGCTGCTGTGATCTGGCTTGTAGGGTGTCGTAAGAGACACTCTAGTCCGAGGCATTTTAACCAATAACCCAACGCAACCGACTAATCTATTGTAAGACTGTTTTATATAGTTTGAAGGTAGCAAACGAGCATGCAGTACACCTGATGGTAAATGGCCACTGCTGTATGGACATCTGTAATCAACCCCAGACAAGATGAAAGTCCTACACAAGATTGACCACAGATGTGTTGCTACCCCTGAGCGGCATGGCGGCGGCGTTCATGGGCGGCAGGACCACTTAATATTTGGACTGTATGCTTATTTGTATATATATTACATTTAATAAATAACGCTTTCTACACTCATAGCCCCACGGTAGGATTCTCTCCCATGTCGTGGGTGCCATGGAAACACACAAACACAAATACAAAAACACCCAGAACAGAAATTTAAATTCATCATCCAGATTTCTGTCTGGCCGGGGATGGAACCCGGAACCCACTGCGTATGAGACTGGTATGGTGACCACTCTGCCTCGCGGGTTAATAGTAAAGGCACATTTGTAGCTTTAATTCAACAAAATCTTTTAAGAACTAAACATTAACAATGTTAGGGTAGTTTATTAATAAAATTAACAATAAAAGCACCGAATTACAATAAAAGTCATTCAAATGAATCCTTACTGAGTTTACAAACTGCAAGTTAAGGCAAATCCTACCACTTGCTTTTATTAAATGTAAATGAATACGGTTTAGAATAACAGTTATTCAAATAACAGATCTACCCTTTTATTGTATTAGGAATCAGATCACACTGCTGCGGCTTGCGGCTGCGGCCTGCGACTACGACTTGCGGCTTAATAAAGCAGTGTTATGTGTTGTGTTCTGGTTTGAAGGGTGTGGTAAGTTATATTAAGTGATATACTTATCCGAGGCGTTCCAACTTAGTACTCAGGTGTAGCATCTGTGACCGACATCAGGTGAGACTGATCTTATCTAGGGTTATGATTACTGATGTCGAATTACTATTTCGTCGACTGCATGGTCTTTTGATACTTCCAACTTCAAAAATAAACTTTAACTTTTAAAAAATATCATAAAAAATGCAGAGCTAAGCGCTGCTGTGTTTTGATCGTAAGGATGTGGTAAGGGATACTTATCCGAGGCGTCCCAACTTAGTCCTCGGGGGTAGCAACGCCTCTGTGACCAACTCTATATAATTATTACTTATTTTGTGAAAAATTATTTAGAAAAAGACTGATCTTATATATTTGGCTTAAAGTATCCCATTACAATTTCATTTAATACTTTCATTCATTAAAAAATCCAAACATTGACTTTAAAACATTGAATCATGATGAAAAATAGTTCATACGATCGGACGTTCGAGATATAAGCCGCATCGCGTCGCCAGGTCATAGATTGAGAACCGCAATGCAAGATGGCTGCCAATCGGTCGAGTGCTTGATAAATAATTCATTGCGCCATCTTTTCACACGGAATGATTCTAGTGGCTTGATAGTAATATTGGTTGTATTTCCTTTGTTTAAACGAAGCATCATTGAAATTGTAAACGACACCATTTATTTTATTAATTCTCTTTTTACACAACTCTTAGGAGGGTAATGTTTTTCGAGCGTATATCCATTTCTTTGGCACGCTCTACAGCCCTAACGGAGAATTTGTACATATGTGTGGAACATAGTTGTCGTTAGAATCGTCTGTTATCATAGTGTCATATGCTAAACAATTAATATGTTGCCTGCAAACAGTGAAAAATAATTGGTCAAGTGCGAATAGAACTCGCACATGGAGGGTTCCGTACCAACAAAAGTTGCATGAGCATCAGCAGGAGAAGGATCAGGCATTTCATTTGTTACCCACATTTAGGATTTTTTTAAATATATGTAATGCGCCATAATGTAGCAGCGGCCATCTTGGATTTGAATTTGTCATACTGCACAGTATTCTACAAGTTAAGCCCTTTCATTTGATACCCATATTTAGGGGTTCAATACGTAAACCTTAAAATGTCGAAATATATCGATTTCTTATATGGGGACCCACGTGTATTATGAACTTTTTAAAATTTTTAGTATTCAATATTATAGCGGCCATGGAAATACACGTTCTGTAAGAAAAACAAGTGTTTACGTATTACGATGCAATAGATAAACCGGAAAATGTCAAAAAATACCAATTTTCATGTATGGGGATCTTTTATTATATGTATTTTTTTAGTATTGGTTGTTATAGCGGTTATAGAAATACACATTTGGTTAAAAAATCAAGTATGTACCTATTACGGTTCAAGAGATAGAACCCTGTGACAGACGGACAGACGGACAGACTACGAAGTCTTAGTAATAAAGTTTCTTTTTGACCCTTTGTGTACGGAACCCTAAAAAGGTGGGGGGAGATGAAATAAATAATGTGTATAGGTATCAAAGTCAATTCAATTTAAGCAGTGGGGTCTTTTGTTTTTAAGATAATTTTCTACTTTATATAGGTGGTACAGCTTTATGTTTCGACACTCGCGGCACCTCCGCCACACCTGTGTTAAGCGCTGCTGTCTTCTGATTCAAAGGGTGTGATAAGAAAGACGTACTTGTCGAGAAGATTTTAGTCGCAATGACCATATCCTTTCGCGGACCAGGGTATCAACGCCTTTGTGGCGAATCTCGGTAAGATTATCTGATCTATCTGACAGTTGATTACAGATTTCCATAGCGACAATGGCCACTTACCTTCAGACGAAAAAACTGTAAATCTATGCAAATATGACAGTTTCCTTAACTAGCTTACTAATGAAAGGGTACTCACCAACGGTGGTCAGAAGCATGTTGTCCAGCAGGAGCGCAACGGCGACCACAACCAGGAGCAGCTTCCGGGACTCGCGGAGCGCCGCCACTCTCGCGCGCCACCCACCCATCCCGCCTGATGCTGCACCCATCTTCAGGTGAACCTGCTGAATGATCATCATTATCCACTGTCTTTTTGTAATGCTGTTGAAGTAGCAAACGTGCGTGCAGACGATGCCACCTGACGATAAGTGACTGCTGCCGTATAGATATCTGTAATCAACCCCAGATTAGACCACAGTCCTATCTGAGTTTGGCCACAGTGGCGTTTCTACCCTTGAGGATTAAGTTATTCTTTGAGTTCTGAGAATACGTTGTAGTTCGACTCCGGCGGCACCAGCGCCACACCTATTTTTTCTTTATAACAGCAGTGTTGAGCGCTGCTGTGTTCTGGTTTGAAGGGTGTTATAAGCGAGACATATCTATCCAAGGCATTCGAACTTACTCCTTAAAAGTAGCAAACTAGCAACGCATTTGAGATGGACCATAGGTAGGAATCTAATCTTCACTGCTACTCACGAAACCAATTCCGAGCTATTGGAATTGGGTCGGCACTAATAAATCTGGTAAATGTGACGTCATATCCTAATTTTGAAAAAAAAACTTTTGGATTGGCCATTGGCGTCGTTACGTATGATCAAATGTCATATTAAACATTTATACAACAAATTTACGAGACTTTGTTTAATATTTTTTTAATATGACCCAATAACTACCCAATACTGAAGTCAATCGGCGCTATTATCGACACAATTCCAATCATTCCTTATTGGTTTCGTGAATAACACTGATTATCTATGGTTGGTAATGTGAAGTAAGCAAATTCCTCCAAGTAAGCAACAAATGCATCCTACCCTCTATGTTCTATGTTCAGATTATATGTCATGACATTTATAATGTGGAAGGCAAGAACATTTCCTACTTCAATTTCTGAAAACCGTTAGATTTGATAGGCAGTGGACGGCAAGCTATATAAAAGCTTGTAAAAAGAATAAAATCATTCATTCATTGCGCAATCCATTTTTGTGACAGTGAAATCAAAATGGCTCCCGGAAGTGCGTCATTACCGACTCATAAAATGGCCGTTTGAATTTTAAAGCCGCCCGACTTCAGATGAGTAAAAATTATTTCACTTATTAGCGTTTTAGATTTAGGCAACGCAAGTTTTAGGAAATACAATTAAGAGTTATATGGAATGGACGGTGGAAAGGACATACTTTAAATAAAATATTGTTTACGTAAGTTAACGACTTAGAATACATACCAACACGTACAAGAATATTTTTAAAAAACGCTCAGGCTTGATAATTTCGTAACATTTTTTCCACTCTTATTAATAATTATTTTCAATACGCACACAATAAATACACAAAAGATAATATTATTAATACACAATTATTGATGGCATATGGCTCTTTAGAATTAACCCTTTGAAATCATAAGCGATTCGTAAGTTCTAACATCAAAATGGCGGCCGGAAATGAGCGCGCTAACGACTCGGTCCCAGTAATGGCGGCGTTTCCGGCTGTCACTCGTATGGAATTGATTTTGATAGATCTTTGCGGCTTTTGGAAATTATTTGCTGAAATAACGAGGCTTTGCAACAAGAAACTTAATAAGATATATAAACGACTCCGGCGGTACCACCGCCACATCTTTTCTGCCAGAAGTACCAGTGTACCAGAAGTACCTGCTGCTTTCCAGTTTGAATGAGTTATAAGGCGTACTATCCGTACATACAATACATCCATAGAATTAACTTAATTCTTAGGGATAGTAACCTGGCCAATCTCTGATCTTATTCATCCGTTGATTATAGATGTGAATGGTCGGCAATGATCACTTACCATCAAGTGGACACCATGCTCATTTGCTACTACCATATTTAAAAAAAAACATCTGAGAATCGAACCCGGGCTCTGTAGCAGACGGCGTAAATAGTTTCAGAACCACTGATATCATGAGAACGCATTATTACAAAAAAATATATGTGATATGCGCCAAGATATTATCCGTCTTCAGCGATAAGGACTGTCGGTTAAACATATTTCCCCGGGGATTAAAGACCCAGTTTCAACCTATTTCTACCTCACAGTGGGTTAAAAGAATCGAAGAAAAAAATCTTGTCTATGTCTTCTTGTCTATGTTAGACGCTGTTAAGCAGATATATGTGCGGCGGTCGTGCCGCCTTAGTTAATTTAATTTCTAATACGCACATAACTTCGGGAAACCAGAGATGGGTTAAATTCCAACCTCTCTCCAGATTAAGGGCCGAAATTCAATTACCAGGTCATCATTGCCTAGTGACTTTGAAGATGATAGAACCCTTTGTGGTTCGACTACAGTGGCACCACCGCCACACCTATTTCTGCCATATCACAGTGTTAATCGCTGCTGTGTTCTGGTTTGAAAGTTATTGTAACAGAGAGATATGTCCAAGGCATTCCAACTTAGTCCTCAGGGTCGCAACGCATCTGTTTCTGTTAGACTTCAATCTTATCTGGGCTTGATCACAGATGTCCATGGGCGGCGGTGACAACCATCAGGTGAACTGACTCGTTTACGTCATTATTATAGAAAATTAGTTGACTGTGATGACTAGGATAGCAGCTATCTGCAACCATCGGTCCGCGATCTTTTCCTTGCGGCCCGCGGATTAATTTCCAACGGCCCGCAGACCTTCCTAAAACGGTTTATCTAGCCGTTTTGTTAGTCGTAATTTTTTAACGTGAGTTTCTTTCGCATGTAAATTGTTTGGAAAATATTTTTTGTCGGCGTTTTTCAGAAACTTACAGACTTTCCGATTGCCTGCCGTTACTGGCTACTATGTGGCCCGCGTTGCCGAAAAGTTGCCAATCTCTGACGTTGAAGTTTGCAAATGTTTTTGTAAGAATAACTTATACCTCGGGTTGTCAGCGCCATTTATTATGACGTATCACTTTCAGAAACTATTGATTATTTCTAGAATTTTAAAACTATTTTGTAAACATTTGTTTCAAGGTGTCAGAGAATTATAATTTTTTTACGTAGTTAATGACTTATTTTTTGTAGTCACTAAATAATTCTCGTATATCGTAATCTCGTATGTAGACTGTAGTATGGTCTTACTTGTTGTTAGGAAAAAATTTCTTCATTAACAAAAATCAAATAGGTCAACTCGTCTATTGGGAATAAGTATTAGAACAATAAATAATCGTATTAATGAGAATTTTCAATATTCAATTTACTGCAAATTCCTAACATTGCATGTAGGGAATATTTTATTCAGTTCTCGGAAACGGAATTCTTTTAAAGGTTTTTTTTAGCTTTTTTACAATTTCTCATTTTTATCCATCGGTTTACGCGAAACCGCTTTCATGGTATGAATCAAAAGCTCATAAATCAAACGTCGCTTATCGTAAAAGCTTTGAACTTGTAAAATAAAAAGTTCTTATATGTACATACTCACCCTAAATCAACGCAGCGTCCCCCATTTTCAGAAACTTAATTTAATTTGAAATATTTAAAAAAATCTATTTTTAATTGAATAAGAGGCGACCGCTCCCGTCCGCGCTCAGTGGCCGACTGTACTGTATCTGAAATTCGAAATATTAGTACGAATGCAGCCAGTGACTGCTGACCTTTGATATATATAAGCTAGCCCCCTCTGGAGGCCATTTTGTGTTTGGAAAGGAGAGGGGGGAAGCTCTTGTAACGTTGGGTACTTCTTATCAAACGCCTGTGTTGACTTCAAGGAATTTAGCGTCCAAATACGTGTGAATAGAGCTTAGTTTTTGTTGCAGTGCAAATAAATCCTGTAAGTCAGTGTGCTGTGAGGGATATTCAGTCGTATTTCATAGTAATAAGGTTTGAAATTCGTTGGGAACAAAATTGAAAGCTACAGGTTTTCGATAAGTCCGCTGAAAGTATGGCTGACGCTCGACACGTAATAGTACGCAAGTGAGTTTTTATAGTGAGATTAAGCTATTAATATTAGCAATAGGAAAGCTATTTTAAAATTTGTTTATTTTTAATAGAATTTAGAGAGCCAACGAGTCCTTTACTCGCCTTTACGGTAACTGGCCACTGCCGCCCATGGATATCTGTAACTAACTCCATATAGAAAAAAAAGTACTACATGAACCCAATCACAGATTCGTTGCCATTCCTGGGGTCTAAATTTCGTTTCACATGTAATTCCGCCTGTATTTACACTATTCCGAAACGAAGAATCTGATTTCCTTTTTAAAGAGATTTCACGATGGTAACTTTTCCGTCGAATCATTCTGGTTTTACGTTTAAAATCTGTCTGGGTGTCTAATTTTTTTTCTATATGTCAATAGCACATGTAAAAGGAGGCTAATGGCGCAAATAGATTATTCTTTCTAATAAAATCATTATTATCAAAAAATTTAAAACAATCATAAAACTAAAACATTACACAAGAAAAGTTCACTTGCAACGTTCTACATTCAGTCCGTAATAAGAGGTCCTTAATTTCTATCCGTGTCTCTGTTATTCGCACCCACATTCCTATTTCCATCCCTTTCTGTACTTTTAAGTACCATCCAGTCCCTTTTATGGCCCACACTATATCCATACGTATGGTTTTGATCATGAAATTAAATTATTTTACGTGTCTTTTGTATTATAACGAAAAACTGCTGTACAATGCTGGACCACCTCCCCCCCCCCCCTTTGTAACGTTTCCAGACTTATCCCCCCCCCCTGAGTAACCTTCCTATATTTTTTTATAATCCAATAGCCTTTATGTATTAAAGAAGAGAAAAAGTAGTACTGCCCACCTGGTGGTAAGTAGCCATTGCCGTATGGACATCTGTAATCAACCCCAGATAGGATCACTGAGCTGAGATCGGCCATTGATACGTTGCTACCCCTGAGGACTAAGTTGGAACGCCTCGGATAAGTATACCTGTACAGAACACAGCAGCGCTTAACACTGTTGGTATAAGGCAGAAATAGGTGTGACGGTGGTGCCACCAGAGTCGAACAATAAAGGGTTTAGGTTCAGATGTTAGTCCACTGTTAGTCTACGCGAGGAACTATATATAAGCAGTTTTCGAATTGTAATTTATGAGCAAGTCTTGTGTTTTAATTTAATTGATTTTTTAATTGAATTTATCTAAACCAGTAATTTTCAAAATGGACAAAATATACGAAGCATTTTTATATATGTTGATTGTTGAGTATCTAACATCAAAATTAATAATGTAAAATGTCACCTTAATTGTCCTGGTACATAGACATAGACCAGTAGAACATCTATATAAATAATTAAAATACAAGTGTCTGTTTGTAATATCAAAATAACTTTCTACTAAATGCATATGAAAGTATACACGGTACCTCTAACAAAAATACATTTTTTTCTGTCTGTCTGTCTGCTTGACTGAAGTAACTGCATTAAGTGACTGAAGTAACGGCCGGACCGATTTTGACGGGACTTTCACTTGAAGATAGCTGAAGGTCTAAGGCGTAACTAAGGCTATTTTAATTTTTGAACAAAGCACTAGTGGCAGATATTAATGTATGTCTTTTCACTTCTTTAACGCGGGTGAAACCGCGGGGATCAGCTAGTTCCACATAAGATTAGAATCTTATCTGAGATAATCCAAAAATGCGCTAAGTAGGTACTTATCCTAGGGGTTCCAGCTTGAAATGGGTATGTCTCCTATAGCACATCCTGTAAACCAGAATACAGCAGACTATTTCTGACTTCTAACTGAAATAGTTATGGCGATGTACCTCTGAAGTCGAACGGAAGCTTCTATAACCTTCAAGTAAAGTGTAAAATGTTTATTCGTTTATAGGTACATGGGAAGCTTTTTAGCGGAAATAGGTACTTTTAAAGAAAATAATTTATTTTACCCGACTGCGTCAGAAGAAGGGTAATGTTTTTCGAGCGTATGCCCATTTCTTTGACACGCCCTACAGCCCAAATGGCTTGACGGATTTTAACATATGAGGTGTCGTTAGAATCGTCTCAGTTGTCATAGTAACATAGGCT
>DWNY01001502.1:0-12536 GCA_018250635.1 Telegonus apastus
AATATTAATATTAATATCACAAAATATTCTACATAATATGCGTCAATTTGACTATTCCATGGATTTCGATACTTTAATTCGTAAAACAACTATCTCCATATAAGCCAATTTTTCTAGGAGACAGTCTTTATAAAATCTGACGCAGACTATTTAAAAAAATGCTGTTGAAATTATATAGTAATGGTATCTTTCAACGATATCGTATTTTTATGAGTCCTTTGCATATAATATTATAAAGAGTGAAGTGTCTCTTGAAAATTTTTCGAGTTAAATTACAGTTCATGTTTTTATTACCTAATCGTATATGATTTAAATCTATGTCAACTGTATGTATGTATAAACTGTTTGAATGTGTACTCAGATGTACTTTAATCCTATGACATTGTTTCCAAATATAGCAAATACGGTCTATTTTTATTTGATAATTGATAAAGATCGACGCTAGTGTAAAATCGCATCTATAAATAAAACTTGATTCGAAATGATAGTAAGGTTTCTATGGTGGCGTCAAATAGTTTGGAGTTCTTAATTAGTTGAAGTCTTATAGAAAAACAATGGTTGATTTCTGTTTTTTCGATTTTATGAAAAAAAAAAACAGTCGAGTTCAGAACCTTCTCTTATTTGGAGTCAGTTAAAAAATCCAGACTGTAATTCTACTCACCATAGAGGGATTATAATAGAGTAGGGGAGTCATAGGTAGGCCTGTCAGTGCGAGTGCCCAACAAATAATAAGAGAGGGAAGATCAGAGATACTTATCTCTGTCTAATCACACATGCGAAAAAGAGAGGCAGGTAGGTACCCCCATTTGCTCTCTCATTCTTTTCGTTAGACACATTTTAGGCTGACTCCCTTACTCTACTAGTATAATATCTATGTCTCTCATACATAATCATTGACAAGGCATTTGACGTAGGGTTATATTTGTTACGGAAAAAAAAAATCGGAAGTACGCTTGAAACCTCAACCGTTAATTAGAATTAATTAGGTCGGAAGATCAAAAGTCAAATTCAAGTCAAAAGGACGATTTGAAGTCGAAACTGAGTCTAGATTTATTTCCTTTGTGAAATTTTTCGAACAATGCGCATGTTATATTTTTTGTAACGCGATATAAGAAAAGAATGGAAATCTTAAAACAAACAGCGGTTAGGTTGCTACACTGGCAACGATTACTTTATATATTTCTATTAAATTTCCTCTTAAAAAGTCTTAAAAAACGGGAAAACCTATAATGACGTCTCTAGTGAAATGATTACATAATGTATGTTTCTACGCATCCCTTTAGCGTGTTATTTAACAAATTATTATATTTTTAGCATAATTATTTGCCCTGTTTGTTGTTTTTATACAAACATAGCATTAGTTATATAGCTATCATCTATATACATTTTGCTGTAGTTTTGTTAACTTAATATTTTATTGTTACTTAAAAGTACATGATTAATGCCTCTATTGAATTAAAGTCTTAGAAGTTCTATACTTAACATTACTAATACTATGTATGTCTAGATATTGGCACGTAAAAACAAAGGAAAAATAAGATTTTATGGGAAGATTGTAGGACCCTTTGATTGGAAGTCGTCATCAACCCATTATTATCCCACCGCTGGGCACGGGTCTTCTGTCAGAGTGAGAGGGGTGGAGGCCATAGTCCCCCGCGCTGGTCAAGTGCTAATTGGTAGACTTCACACACCTTCAAGAATTTTTTTTAAAGAACTCTCAGTTGTACAGGTTTCCTCACGATGTTTTCCTTCACCGTTAAAGCAAGTGATAATTAATTTCTAATACGCATATAACTTCGAAAAGTCAGAGGTGCGTGCCTGGGATTTGAGCCTCGGACCCCCCGATTAAGAGGCCGAGTTTCAATCATTAGGCTATCACTTCTTTGGTTTGGAAGTACTTCTATTTTTACCTTGTAATAGCAGTGTTATGCTCTGTGTTCTGTTCTAAAGGGTGTGGTTAGGGAGACATCCGAGGCATTCCCTAGTTATCCGGGGTAGTAAAGCATGTACGGCCGACCTTACGTAAGCTTCAAAAGATGAAACAATAACGCGATATATAAAGTTTTATTACTTATGATGTACTCCTCCTATGTATTTGTAACTTTTTATTTTAAGTATATATTGTTAAAGCTACGTAGTTGTTAAAGCTAAGTATATGTTTTTACGATTCAAGAGATCCCTGTGACGGACGGACGTACGCCGGAGGCTTAATATTAGGATATTTTTACCCTTTGGGTAAGGAAACTTTTATTGGAAGGACTATCTAGACACGTATAGTATCTATGTTTAGTATATTAAATTAATTTATTGTATCGAAATGTATAATGATATTTGGATATAAGCTACAAG
Source organism: Telegonus apastus (assembly GCA_018250635.1). NCBI lineage: Eukaryota > Metazoa > Arthropoda > Insecta > Lepidoptera > Hesperiidae > Telegonus > Telegonus apastus. Next base: position 2,350 of record DWNY01001502.1, read on the forward strand.
CCAACACTGCATCTGAAATGCTACTTAATAAGTTATTATGATAGTTTAATAAGCGACTATTAATAATTCATATAATGTATAATACACATTAAAATTTATATATTATACAGTAATGTATGCTTTCAAATACACTCTGTTTCAATTAAATGGAACTTTCGAACGTAATTCTCAAAAAACATTGAAATGTACGAAATACGAGGAATTTGGAATTGCGTTACATTGTCATGGTAACTTTCTTCTACGGTGATGTAAGGAAGTATTCCGTTATAATCTCAACGCAAAAAAATATGAACATTTCTGCTTTTAGCCTGTTATAGTTAGTATAAACTATTACTAACCGCAGAGACCCGTCTAGGCACGGGTTATTAATAGATAATACAGACATGATTACTATAATACGAATCTTGCAGAATGCCTCGTCATTCTGACTTAGACTTCTAGGATAGCGACGCATCAGATGACTGCATGCTCGTTTGCTACTGTTTAAAAGAAATACAATGAAATTGAGTGTATTTGAAGCCATGCTTCTTTCGTGGTAACTTAATATTAACCGCTAGAATTATACTATGCAAATTATATATATATGACTGAGTAATTGACGAAATTGAACAGTATAGTTGTAAGTCGGAAAGCGGTGGAATGCGGACAAGATACATACTGATGTAAGTTTTATTTGTAAATATTAATAAATTGGAGAACATTTTCGATTAAATCTACAAAAAATCTTTACACAATCTGTGTTTTATTTACATAGCGATGAAACGGATGGAATCATATATTTCTGCCTCTGAGGGATGAAAGGGTACAAATTTCATAAAATCATTGTAAATATGTCATACATACTTTATTTTGTACAATTTGCGATTTTTCAAGGTTTTGACTGATTTCAATTTTATCTTTGTATCGACGTCTTCTCAAAAATCAGTTTAAATGTTTCATAATTGGCTACAGTAAGTTCTAAATAAGTAAAATATTTTGTTATCATACAAATAATCATTTGACTTTGAGAAATGGCATTATTTTGAATCTTCATACATTCCTATCGATCTATTTTTTCAATATTGCAAAAAAAAGTTTGAAACATAAACGTTTGAAAATCAGGCGACCGAAAATTTACAAAAATTAAAATAGAAAAATTTAAATATTAGAGAAATGTATCTGAAGAAATGTACCTAAATGTCCCTATAATAAAAAAATATGTAATCTATCTAAGGTTTGTGATCTTTCGGAAAGCAATTTAACGTAATCATGTCTTTGTTCTGTAACAGTCGTCTCTGCCCTCATAGTATTGATGTTACTTAAATCAGTATGTATGTTACCATACCGCAATTCCTGATTATTCGCTAGAAAATTATCAAATAATATGTGAAACATGATTAAAACGTATGGACTTATAGATAAAATAACTTATAAAAACTAATTTATTTCAATTTATCAGGACTTCCAAATTTTCCAAGGCAGGGTTATTTTTCTTTCCATATAATGCACACCTTCAAAAGTGGATTGATTGTTGCTGGAAAATTTACCATATTAAGTCTTTGTTTAAAATAAATGATATTACACGTATTTAAATAATAATTTCGTTGATGTAATCTAAAAATACCCATAGTATTATAATAGGGCAAATGGTACTAAAATTACACAATGGAGGTGAGAAATAATTGTTAACCAAACTTTGATAATGTCGTAGGTCATGTCGTAGCTTAAGTTCTAACGCCGCGTATACGAAAACTTCGGAACCGCGAAAAAAAACATTTTATGTATTGATTTGTAGCACGTTTATGTAGATTTTTTAAATACATTTTATAAAAAGGAAGCTTGCTCTCCCAAATACACTTAACCTTCCTGTGTCGTGAGTGCCATCAAGACAAACACGCAGACGCAGAACAGAAATCTAAATTCATTTAGACATCTGCCCGTCCGTGCATCGAACCCGGAACTCTCAGCGTGTCGAGTACGGTGTCCGCTCCGTCACGCGGGCGTAAGTTGGTTGTATGGGCCATTTTTTCCTGTTCTAAATAGTTGAGTTACGCGGTGTTAGCCCTTAAAAGGCGATACGCTAGTTTTTTTAGAAAATAATATACCACGCTTAGAGATATATCATTCAATTAAGTGCTTCTTAAAACGAAAGCAATACTACAATAGTACGAATTATTTATACATGTATTTTATAAATATTGTTATTTCTACAGACTTATTTTTGCCTGTATTATTTTGAATTTGATTTTCTCAACATTTTTGATGTAAATTATAAATTTTCTTAACGTACAGATAAGAACGAGGATTGCATGCGAATAAATCTGTAGAATTAGCTACCTCAATATTTATTATAGTTAGTAATGGTTAATATAATAAGATATTACGTATGTAGTTAGTTATAATTATATATTTTTAATATGGCTGTTAACTTAAAGTTGTACTCGTAAAAGCTTAGCCATATTGTTGATTTTGTTTCTACGTATTTCGAGTGATTTACTTTGAATATTCTCATTTACGGGTAGTAGGAAAATATATGTCGACTCTTTGGAGGGTAATTATAAAAGCGAATGCCGCATCTCCATTTTATCTGAATTGGATTAATTTTTTGTGTCATAATAATATATTGTTATGTACAGTGACGCCCTCAATAGATTGGCGGGTTTATTATGGTTCTGTTTAAATCACTGTGATGACGAATCTGCTATAAGTATTGTTCTTCATAAAATAAAAATACTAAAGATTTCAAATTAAAACTTTCCCATGATAAAAAAATATTGAGCATCTTACTTTAGCAGCTTAAAATATACAGAATTCGTACACGGATATATTTCCATTGCTATGTAACAAAATATGTCAAGCTAACATTTCTTCATAATTCAGATATATTCAGATTCTTTGTATTCTAAATTAAAATACTAAGTAGTAAAATACTAGAGAAGCTACTTGAAGCATAAACTGTGTTCTTTTCTGTTAACTTAAGACCAAAAGTCGCTGAAGTGCTGAAATAATAGCAATGCTGTCTAAAGTATCTTTCAAAACTGCAGCGCTTGATTTGCTACAACAGGGTGACTGAGTGCAGTGCGACCAGTGTCTTTTCTAGTACGTAAAGTACATTGTATCTTAATGGTATTCTACATTTTTTGTATTCAAGGACGTATAAATATTTTTGACATAAACAGTATTGCATGTGGACTGTATTTTATGTGTTTATGTTAACTAATAACCACTTCTCAAGAGTTATTGTCATAAATATTCCTGAATCGTTTCATGTCTATGTCAGCGTAGTCATACCTGTTATACAAAGTGCCAAATTATTCTTATGTTTCGATCGTTACGTATCCATAAAGTAAAATAAACATTTTTATCAACAAATTCTTTGTAAGCGTGTACAACAATGCCCTAATGAAAATGTAGACGTCCAACTTTTGTATGAAAATTCTGATGGCGGTCGCGGAATTTCTTACATACCGTCTGATATCCAGACGGTCATAGTACAATCCATAGCCAAACAGAAAATGTTACTAACATCATAAATCTGAAAGTTTGTGAGGATGAATAGATGTATTGGATGGATTTTTTTTACTTTGAAACTTCAGAACGGCTAAACGGATCTGAATAAAAATTGGTATAGATAGATTATAATCTGAAATAATATATGGGTTACTTTTTTATCTTGGAAAATGCACAGCTCCTGTAGGATACATGTTTGTTTTTTAAAATGTCGATTCATTGAGTGTTTTTTGCGTAGGGGTTGTAGAAGGGTCAGTTACGAGATTGGCTATTTTTTTTATCCCGGAAAAATGTACGGTTTCCGTGAGATAGGTTACGGTCCCGTTTGAAACAATGTTATTTCGTTGAAATTGATTTTACTTTTTAAAGTTTCAATTTCATGTTACATTACATATGATTGCGAGTGAAACCGCGGGTACGTCTAGTGATTTTATTTACTGTGTTAGTTTTTGTGTATTCGTCTATCTGTCTACGGCATCCCGGCATAATCAGAAGTAGTATAGTGCAAAGTATAATCAGATTGTCATATAAAAAGTTTGACTGGTACTCGGGACCCCAAAATCATAATTTTATTTACTTAATGATTCTAGAAATTATGTTTAATTAAGTAGGTATTTTTAATATCCTTAGAATTCGCCATGCAATTTTAATATCGAAAACTTGAGAAAGCTATGGCTCAGTGAAGAATATACATAGTCTAATAATTCTCGTCAGAGCCCTATGCCCGGCTGTAGGAAAAATAATGGGCACGCTTAAAGGATTAAGACATGGCATAATATTATTTTTCATAGATAATAATAGTGCATACTCTGTTACTTCTATGTTACTTTAAGATTATTTAGCATATTATTTATTTCAACAAAAATGAACAAGATCTACTTAATGTATGTTTAATAATGAGAATAAGGCTCAAATTGCTTAAATAAACTACGAAAATCAATAATTGTTTTATTGAATCAACCTCAATCAATTTTAAAATAAATTTTGTTTTTAGCAGATGATATTAAGTTAGTTATTTTTTTAAAAGTCTAGATATGCGGATACGGATATCAGAACATCACTACTTTTGTGCGTTTGAAAAAAATTAATGAATTTGACTGACATCTAAAATCGACAGCTTAAATGTATCTTAACGCCATCTATTACGAAAACCTTAATTTATTATGAAACTTTAGTAACGAAGTAATGTGAACCACATGACGGACTCAGTAGTGTAATATTGCAAGTATAGATGGCGTTGTTACCAGCAATTTTTCTCGGGGTTAAAACTTTTTCCGTGAAATTTTATATCACGCGTTAAATTTAAATATAATTTATTTTTTTCGTCAACTTTTATACCACGCCATCGCCATTTTTATAAAATTTATGTATTATTGCTTGTCTTATAAATGTGGAGTATTGAAACGCGTGGTGGAGTTAGCCCCAGGCTTTTCCCAGTTTTGGGGAAAGTTCCGCGCCCAACAGTGTAACATAAAAAGGATTGTAGCCGGCGTACCATACGATAGGTGTTATTAGCACTACTTAGTATCGTTTATACAAGTACTGTTTAAAAGCCCTAGGTGGGTATATGGCGCTATCGTTGGCTTTGAAGAATGCAAAATTTTAATATACTCAAGCTTTGTTATGGTCTCATTTTTTTATAAAATTTATCGAAGCGACTGTAATAATTTTTAACACAATGATACTCGATGTTCAGATCTACAAGTTTAATTCTATAAAACAGTCTCACAATCTTCTTGTCCGAACTCCGCATTCATAATGACCAGTTCGACAGCACTATAGTGGCGCCATCTGCTCCAAAATCTACTTTAAATGCTAAAAGCGCCATCTATCAGTGGAACGCTGACATAGTGGTGTAACAAATTATTTGTTTTTTCAACGGTATATAGAGTAATAAGCTATATTCCTGTGTGATTTGATACGGCATTTTCAACCTTATGTCCAGGGGTAGCAACGTATCTGAAGTCGCTTATAAGTATATAATTTTTTAAATTAGTAGTCTTACGATAAAAATTGACCTAGGCGCCCTTTTTTCCACTGTTATTAGTTGAGTAGATATTTGTTTGCAGGAAAATAATAAACGTTTACATATATTAAAGGGGTAAAACTAAAACAAGCACCTCCCTGAGTCGTCGGCGCCCATGGTGGAATATGGGAATGTGGTTAAGGCCATAACATTTCGTTTTGAATCTATGTCCATCAGTGGAACAGTAAACAGAAATAAACGAAATCATGGCAACACTAAAATTAGTTTTGGAAAAAAGTTTTTTGAAAATAAAACACCATTAAAATGTAACAAACACACGTTTTGATTAAAAATTCTATTCTATAATAACATGCGAACATATTAAATAGGAAATTGATATTTATACAATATTCTAAAGATGCTTTCAGTTTTGCGAAATAACTTCATAATATAACTTATTTATAAATAAATAGCTAATTGTACATTTAACATTATATACGCTATTTGGTTATGTTTGTCAACTACGCATTACCTTAATATGTAATTAAATCTTGTTTGAAGCTGTTATTAAAAGAAATAGTAGTATTAAAAGTAGTAATAGGGTTTTCACTTGATATAGTAATTACACATGACGAAAATATTTATTGTACTTGAAAATTTCACCAATTTTAATCTGTCCGCCTTTTTTAATCAGTGTGACGGTAAAGTCAACTTTTTTGATATTTTATTATATCATTAAACTTTACATAAATATAGCCTGTGTATACGCCAAGTAAAAGCCACGCCATTACGCATATTTTTATTGTTAAATGAGATTCAACACTGACGTAATTTATGAATTTAAATTGATTTGCAAAACAAAATTCTTGAAGTAAATTAATAATATTAATTAAAAATGCATTACACGTAAGGAACAAATAAATAAAATATAATTATTCACTCTAGATATCGGCGTTCATATAAACGCACCCTTTCACTATCTATACAGATAATATTACATACATAATTATTTGAAATACAGATAATACATAGTTTAATTAAACAGACAAACAAAATAAAATTAAGTAGTGCGTTTTGGATTTTACAGCTATAATAGAAAATACATGTACCTATTTTTGCTGTTTTTATTTTTTTTATTGAAAATTATACAATACATCACAAAATGCAAATGAAATTACTTAGAATTTGGCAGTTCACGATTGATGGTTACCACAGAATCTATGTCAAATAAATATGAAAAAAAAATTGTAAAAGGACAACGCTTATCCAACCAGGAGTGGCTTCTAATATGTCCATATCACAATTGCTGAGAATCGATATACTAAGTTTAATCTATTTATGATTCGTTGATAGGACTTTTTATGTTTTACAACTTTAGTAAAGAAGCTCCCTGTAGCATCGCACTTTTGCGTTTTGTCGAATTCCTTGACTTTCTTGCGTGCGGTCGCGGTAACATATATGTAGAAATCCTTAACGAAACAGTTGAAATGAAATTTAAGTGTACCTAAAGTGGATTACATACTCCTAAGATTTTTAAAACATCTCATGAAATATACGTAGCCTTTTTTCTTTACTAGTCTTGATGTTTTTTTAAGAGTTTTTTAAATTATGTATTTTCATATTTGCTTGAAATTTATTTTGTGGCTTAATAAAATAACTTAGAATACAATCAAGTATTAAATTAGAAGGAAAAAACGATTACTTTATCTTAATATTTTTTTTATAGGAAGCCAGGATGCGATCACAAAATCAGACTATACTAATTTCTATAATTTAGACTTTTTATACCTATTTATTCTATTCATGAAGGCATTTATATCGAGTTCAATTTTGTCATAAAATTATTAACTCGAATGTATTTAACAAATTATTTTTGTAAATTGTCAGAATTGCAATTCAATATAATTTATTTTAATTACATAATATAATCACAATACTATTTACATTTTCATACATAACTCATGTTTGAAAGCAAGACAGACACAAGATTGAAATTATATGATTATTTTTAGTACACGCTTACGCTTATATATAAATGTAACTGGACACGTGTCTTAATATATAGAGATTTACGTATTTGTTCTAATTCTCTTCCTAAATGAATAAAAATGGAGTTTACTCAATATAAAAACATTGAAACACGTAGTTACTATTTTTTACTTTTCATTTCACTGGATCGAATTAAATGATGTTGTTGTAATTATTTATTGGCATTGTTGTGTTATCAGTGTTGTAGTTTGTTGACTTTATCGTAGAATGTAGATATTGTTTTTTGTCATATTGTTATTAGTTATCATTTTTCTAGTACGTAAATATTTATAGTGACGAATTGTGTCTTCACTATTATTACTTTCGATGGAATAGTCTTAACAGGTTTACAGGAGTAATATGTCGGGTTGCATATTGGCATATGCATTTCAGTAGCACTGTTTTCATTGTTAAAATTTCGTTCTTATGTGAACAATCCTATTCAAAGATTATTTTAGTTGATTTTACTGTTGTATTATGTTATCAGTTCATTATTGTTGTAGTGCTGTCGTGCTAATGACTTGTGGTGTTGTTTGCTGTTGAAATTAGGTATTTCAGTGTTGCAGTGTTGTGCTAGTCACGAGTAGTATGTACTAGTGATGATGTTTATTGTCGTTGTTGTTATTGTGTTCTTGTTTTAAATATTGTGGTACAATCACGAGTGATGTTTGGTGTTGTGTTGTCAGTGTTGTTGGTCACGTATGGTGGTATTGCAGATGTGCTAGGGGGTGTTCGTATAGAGGGTAGAGGGGTTGCGGGGCGAGGGCGGCGGGGTGGGGTGGCGCGTCACTGTCGTCGTCCGTTGACGAGTCTAACTGCTTGTCGCCAGCTCCACCACTGTAAAGGTAAAAAATATTTAGTATATACCAACATAAAGGTGTTTTTGTGTTATAGTAGTAGCAAACGAGCATGCAGCCCACCTGATGGTAAGTGGCCACTGCCGTATGAACATCTGTAATGAACCCCAGATAAGATCACAGTCTTACCTGAGGTCGACTACAGATGCGTTACAACCCCTGAGGACTAAGTGGAAGTCGGTGGTTTGTTAAGGTACCAAAACCACACCTATTTCTGCCTAATAAGCAGTGTTAAGCGCTGCTGTATTCTGGTTTGCAGGATGTGGTATGAGATAGATACACACTTATCAGAGACGTTCTAACTTAGTCCTCAGGAGTAGAAACGCACTTGTAGCCAACTTAAGATCAGATTCTGACATTTGTTATATATATTTGTTATGTTAGTTATAGGTGACCATCATGTGGATTGCATTCAAATACGCTGCTTATTTATTAAAAAAAAACTAAACTATTCATGGCAATATTGGTATTACTTACATTAATTAATAAATACAAAATATGTAGTATTCTAACTTGGCATGATATTTTTTCATTCCAACCCAGTAAATATATTATAAATGTTCCACTAAAAAGAAAATTGTACACTTGTTTGTACATTAAAAAAAATGTAAACAATTAAAACAACTACTGGCACATCATATAAATACTCTTTGCCTTAATTTTAATAACACCAACATTAAAAATAAACAACACAACGTTCGCTGGATAAAAGAATTGTCTATTCCCATCGCATCTAAGTCTAGTGAAGAAAAATAAACCGCCGGAGTATAGAGTTACCGTTGTTTAGGGGCTGTCGGCGGGGATACATCACATTGCTCGCCATGACGGGACTACCTATATATACCATAAATACACCATCGGATATTATAATGGATGAGTAATATGATATTTTCCTAGATCCCTAGCAAAAATTCTCGAATTATTATTTGATATTATTGCAGGGATTTTTGGTTATAAAGCCATCTTCAACTCGTACGTTACTACTGCCACCCCTTTTTCTGTCATAAGTCGTATTAGCTACTTGTTTCGACAAGTATTCGGTATTTGGCAACTTTTCTTAATATTCAGTATTTGGCCGAATATTAAATAAACCCTTTGATTATTTTATACTCTATAAATACAACGTCACGCTGTCAGTGACAAGCGAAAAACGTCCAAGAAATATAAGCATGTGTACGTGAGTCACGCACACTAGCTTAATGATCGTCGTATGATTGGTCGAATACTCCCATAACGCCATTTTGATTGGACAATAAATTCGAGTGCTATAAACATTAGCGATTTAGAGGCTAACAGTTAGTGACTATTTTTGAACACTTTTTAATAACGTTATATCTAGAGATTATATAATCAAATTTTAAACCGTAAAATCACCCGCACACATTGCTCACATCATCAAAACATTACATTTAAAATTTAAAATTTGTAAATAAGTTATCGTATGAACATAACATTTGTTTTTAACGGCAAATAAATTATTGCGTTTTTTTCCCATAAATTTTGAAGTTCCTGCTTCGGAAAGTTTCAAAAACTGTCGCGTATTTTAATGGTATAGTATCATTGTTTTCATTGGCTTTATCATTGCGTCCTTTAGGTTTGAATTTATGGGGAAACTCATGAATTCAACGAATTTCGTGAACGTGTAGACAGTTTCGCCAAATATTAGGCCGAAAGAGTGGACGAATATTCAGTATTCGTGACGTTTCTATTGTTACTGAAATGTTCTTCTGATTTGGATGGCGTGGTAAAGGCGACAGACGTTTACAAAGAACTTGTCTACGGTTTCTCCCCGCCACCGCAGTTTCGCCGTGACCATGATCCATGTAACTGGGTCGAAATATCGGCAA